>JAQFVV010000920.1:0-161019 GCA_028023455.1 Epiperipatus broadwayi | reverse complement strand
ATTTAAAATTTGATCATTTTTTGATATATATATATTGTAAGATCCTAGTATCTTTATTATTGGATTCCAAACTTCCACCTTGAATATATTAAATATATGGATAGTAAAAAATTGTATTCCACTATAACTTTTATACACATATGTATGAAATACAGAAAATTTTACTATGTATAGTCCTCTTATTAAATATAATTTAAAATTAACATGTATGCATTAAGACATCAAGACAAGTAATTAACAAATATAGAATACTATGTAGTATGTTTCTAATACATGTACATATGTACAGCAGAGGTAGGTGATTTTAATGTTTATGCAGTTTAAAATATTCACATAAATTATTTATATTATATTAAGACATCAACAAAATAATTTGCTAAGAAAAGTAATTGCCGTAAATCAGCATTAGTATATTTTATCCAAATATCTTTCATTCTATATATTTCATATTTACAGTTTTAATTGACAAAACATTAGTTCTTCACATCGAAGTTGTTTACTCAGAGGCAAGCCAGAATAATCAGTGGATGCAGAAAGATCTTGTGCATAAAATTCCTAACTAGTGTCTACTCATCCAATATCCCCAGACTAGTTTCTAGGTTGTGGCTTTCATCAGTGAGGAGCCTTGGATCTAAGGGCACTGTATATAGATCTTAGGATCCCATGCAATCCTTCAGTGGCCATCTTTTATCTTATTAGCTAAGTATAAAGCTTTGAGTCCAAAATGGAAAACACAATAATGTTTTCAATTTAAACTCGTTAACTTGTACAGTTGTATAGATCTGAACTCAGTTCAGCATCTGGTGTCTTGGTTCTTTAATAACCACAGTCACCATAATTATATTGAACAGGATTAGTATTAAACCATTCTTTATGCTTACACAAGCTGTTTACGCAGAGACAAAACTTTCCATACAGTAGCGCCATTTTATCATCACAATTTCTTAACTTAAATCAATCTGCACTTATTTATCTGCCTTATGACCCAAATTCTCAGTCATCTCAATACTACTGGAATCAGAATAAAATTCAACATTATTCGGACTTATAAACTGACATCCCTTGTTATGGTGATATCATCCTTATAGGCTTTCACACATGATGTGACTGCATTCCACATCAGCCCATAATATGCTCATTCTTTGTAGGTACAGTACAAGTATCGAGGGATTAAGGTTAGATTGGTCTCGTCTTTACTGGTTTTACTTTTCACATACATGTATATTAATTCTGCATATATATAGAAAACGTATTTCCTACATTTTTTTTGTCAATTCATCTTGCCATTAATAACACTCACAATTGAGAAAAAGTAGATGTGTTTGACAATTTTTCAGCTACTTTACACAAACAATATTATCGTGTGTACTTTTTGCAAAATTTGTTCCATGCATTGGAGATTTCAGATCTACAAGATTATTCTTACCGTACCACATTTATTAACCAAAAACGCTTAGTTTGGATAGACGTAAAGTATATCAATGCCTCTATTGATCCACATGGTTTGGATAGCCCTATATCAACACCTCTAATGATCCACATCCAAATGTGTGAATTAAGTCATGGTTTTTTCCATGGCATGATGAGCCACCTTTTTACATATTAATAGTCATGTTACATTCAATTCACCAATGACCTTTGAATCTCTGAATATACCACACATCTTCTCATCTTCTTCCACCATTACCAATATACTTCAAATCTTTCTCCAAGAATGGTCTCAAAAGGCATGAGTTGCATATGTCCTTTTTTATATCTGTCTCTAAGAAAACACTATTTGCATGCTGTTAGATAATACTGTAAGAACTCTCATATATATTTGGAACTGAATATTTCACTTGGTTTGGCTTACAGTGATGGCCCAAACCATTATATGAGCACTTTCTTAAAATACTTAAGAGATGTAAAGTTATGGTCTTTTTTTAATTTCTTTTTTTGGCAACAACTGTTATAAAGTTTTTACTTGATATGCCTTGGACTATATATGTGCCTGAATTTGTGATAACCTGGTATTCTATGAAATAGATTCACGCTAGCTTACCATAATGAAGCTCAAAAGTTGCAAATTCGGTGGACTCATTGGAAGTCCAAATTGATGTAGTTTACTTCCTGTTTGTTTTGATGCAATTTGATGGAATTTTTATATACCCTAAGCAGCTACCATAGCTTTTGCATAACACATGTATGTAGTTTAATCTTCAGGTTCTATATGGATATAAGAATATGTTTGGTATCTTGTACTTCTGCCACTCAACTGTCATTAAAAATATTCTGTGATCTGAGATAATCGCTGCAGGCTTTCCAATAATAGCAAGAGTCTTGAGATTCTAAATATCTTAGGATGCTGGATATGCAACTACAATCTTTGAGAACACATACTATGACCAAGTATCTTATCCTCCTAATTAGGAATAAAGTCTCAGAAATTTCATTTGGCTTTTGTGAAATTATTGAGTTTAGTGATACCGCATGTAATTTATTTATGCTCACCTTATAATGCTAATAAAGAAAACTCATGCAATAAACAGTATTATGATCTTCCATTGATCATCAATGCCAGCTAACTAATTCCATTTTTCAATTTGCATTTGTTTTTATTCTTTCATTATGAGGTAAGATATAATATTGTGTCATAATTATTTACTTTTGACTTGTCTATAGTCAGCCTGAGAGTCACAACATGATTGTTATGAGATTGTGGTTTTATACACCCACTATTACATTTTCAGTACCCTTACAATATCCTTGTAATTAAATTCCTAGAGAAACAACTAATTGTGCACTCTTTCCGATGTTTATAATGATTCTCAGTCCAAATTAGGCTTCCGGTATTTCTGTTTTTGTAATAACGTGCATATCTACATTTTTAATCAATTATCTCTGTGAGTTTTCTTTTAGTTTTACAAACAACAATATTTATTTTAATATTTTGATAATTCTACCATTCTTCCAGTTTATTTAGTCATCCTTTTCTTGAAGATAGAGCTTAAATAAAAGGTCACATTGAATGACAAACCAGGACAATGATTGGGGAAATTTTTTAATTCTCTCTGTATTCAGTTTCCTAATAGTTTTTTGGCTAATGATTGTATACTATCTTGGAAAGAAGGCCATAATTTATTATAATGTCTGGCATAATTATTCTAGGTGTAAAAGGGAATGACCATTAAAATATACATCCGTTCGACTTTTTGTCTCAAATATAAATTGTCATATATTTGAGACAAAAGATAACGATGTGTTTTGTACTTAAATTCCGATTTAAAAGTCTGTAAATTCATCATACTAGCTAGTGCATTTTACTAAGACCCTATCCCTTTTTGTCCAATAGTTGAATAATTACATAGTGCAGTTGTAAATAAAAATGTAACAATTTACTATAGATAAATACTCATCACATAATAGAGATATATATGAGAGATAGTGACCTGGGCCAACTGATGAGTGCTGGTTCAGCATGAAATGCATCTTGGGGGTCATTTGTCTTTTATTGTATCTTTATTTATATGAATTTAAAAAGAATGTGGAAGTGTGGAGGTTGTTTAATATATATAAAGATATTACACATGGGAAAGAGAAAGGTGAATAACTCCATGTTTTTGTATATTTAAAAGATAATATTAAAAAAATCAGATATATTAATCTTTAACTAAGGTTTAAAGTTTATGAGATAATCTCTAGTTTAGTAGATGATTAGTAATAATCATTATTGTATTTATCTGAAGTGGATGCTGTCAAAACTGTGAGTGGAATGAGTTTGACAGTTGTAAATAAAAATGTAACTATCTAAAATAATCAAGGTGTGAAGTGAATATTAGAAATTTGTCAGTGATTGGTTTTGAGAGTTTCAAAGAGGAATTAAGGATCTTCTTTTATGTAATAGTAACCATACATATATCGCAATAAAAAAAAGGTTGTCTTGACAAGAAACAGGTAGAAGTTCTTGATATTGTTTAGAGTGAATTGCTTTCATGTATTTGCATATATGGTCGAGTGTGTGTGTGATAATGATATAATAAGTGAATATAATATTTTGTGTATTTTAGATATGCTGTCAAATTAATGCTTGATAAAGCTTTGTTTGGAGAAATTAACACTTTAATAGAATTACAAGAAACTCTTGAAGATTATGAGAAAAACTGGTTTATTGGACCTGAAAAAGAAGAAAAATGGAATACTTGCATTCAGGAAAACAAAGCAAATCTATTTTCTCTAGGATTCAATCCCATCGAGGTATTCTATGTGATAAAATTTTAAATTATGAAGATATTATAAGCTCATTAATAAACGAATTCTAAAATTATTTTTCTATTTGTTTATAATTCTATGTCTATGTTTATTATTTTATTTATTTATATTTTCTAAAACAAATTGCTGTATGATCCTATAATTTTTTTAAAGTTATCACAAATTGTGAATTAACAATATTGCTTCAAAACACTTTATAGATATAATGAATTATTGAAATGTCTCACTTGTAAATTTTATTACATTTGAGTACTACATTTACATGATAAATTTCTATTTTGACAAAGCAAAATATTCAAGTCTGATTGTGCCTCGTTCTTAAATACTGAAGCAATAAGAGAATATTACATTATTTTTACAACTATTGTTATTTTTTTTTGTATGCAAAATTTTCATAAATATGTAAATGACAGATTTGCATAAAATCTTAGTTTGCTAAGAGTTTATCATTTTTGGCATGGAAATCTTCATGGCTATGTAAGCAATTGATCATCCAGCAATATATTTACAAAACAAATCAATAATTTTAGTTTTTAAAACCTGTATCATCATGATTTTCAATTATCGATCCACTGCAGGATGAATATCTCCAAGTTCAATCCATCTCCGATCTCTAGCCTCTCTTCTCTACATCACCCTAGCCCACTTTTTTATTTCATCCATCCACCTCACATGTGGTTTTTTTACAATCTCTTAGTATCCAGTGTAAGATTCCGTCCATCTATTATCATCTCTTCCAGCAATATGTCCAAGTCCATCAATTTAAAAATTTTCATACAAATATTATAATCTTTAATCATGTGAGAAGAAATTTAAAAGAATATTACAATTTTGCTCAATTTATTTATTCCAAGTCTATTTTAATGAATTCTTTTTTTAAAAGATTTTTCATATATATAATACAAATTGTACAAAAATTTATTATTATAAAAATAAAATATTGGTTTTACTTTTACTCACTTTTTTAAATACATATTTAAATGTCTGATTGAAAAAATATATATTTTTTATTTTCAGAATACATATACAGGGCGGCACTTAAGCCATCAAGATCTGATGATTCATATTGGTAAATTGAATTCAGAAGTTACTTATGGAATATGGGCTTCTCTTAACCTGGAGCTCTTGTACTTTACAAATGATGATGAAGAACGATATAGTATTCAAGCACATCCCACAATCTTACGCAACCTGACCATCCAAGCTTCGGATCCCCCATTGGGATATCCAATTTACAATTCAAGACCAATTGTAATACCTCTTTTAGAAAATCCTTGCCGCAACAGTTCTTTATGTTCGTTTTGTCATGCAAGAGAATACACGACTATGTAAATTGTAATAACATAAAAACTAATAGTATTAATATTGTTTATTTCGGAAATACATCATGCATTTTGTTTGCACTTAGATTTTTTTTTTATTACTTCAGGTAGTTGAAATACAATAATGGTTGAAGTATTGGACATATTATTAATCAAATATTCCTAAATTTTGGATTTCTTTTAGCATCACTACATAATTTATTGTCTTAGTATTTATTTTAGGAATATATTAATTGTCCAAAAAAATGTATAAAGTACTGTGTAAAAATGCATTGTTTTAATTATTATACTTGTAAATAATTTCTGTACAGCCTTTGTTATCAAAATTAATATTTTATATGTAAAAAGAAGGTAATTATATACACTGCTCAATAAAAAAACATCCACTCGGAAAGAGACAAGATAGCATGCAAATTAACAATACGAGATCAATACTTAAATGCAAATTATTCAAGTTGATATATGAATCCCAAATGAGCTAAAGACAAATGGAATTTGAGTTGTATTAGTGTAACGATTTATATTGTTTCGGTGTATTTTCAAATCACATATGCTTATTAAACTTGTCACCAAACTAATGGCATTTAGCCTTAGACATGATTAAATGACGACTTATTACATGTGTCAAGGCAAATCTCACATATAAAATTTCAAGCAGTTATCTTGGAAAGACTAAGGCATCAGGAACATTCGGTATATATGTCAGTAGGCAAAAAGTTATTATCCCTGAGAACATTTTATGAACAGATACAATGGCAACAGATATTATCTTCATGTGTTGGAATAACAATTTGGGTATCAGTCCTTATTTAGCTAGAATTACTGCCTAATATTATGTCACCCTTATCTACAAGTGGCACCACTTGTGTCTAAAATCAACCTGTAGTTCAGTTAACTGCACTGCCCTTTTAACAAATATCATTATTGTATAATTCTGATTGATAATTCTGTGGCCATTTTCCAGCAGGTTAATACATAGCCTCTTATTAAAAATATTTTTAAAAAGTGGCAATACGTGATTAAGTCGTTTCTTTGGTTTTGGCTCTTACCTATGAATATATGTATATATATACACACAATCTTACCGAATCATTCTTGTGAGAATTTTTGACATGAAATATGATACCCAATAAACACTGAGAGGTTCCCCACATATCCACAGACAGATTTGAGATTTTCATCATTTTATGTATCTCATGTATTTAACACGTTCGCTCATCATTGATTATCATAACACATTTTTATCGCTTTGTTCAACTAGATCATGTTAGATAGAGAATGCTTTGGAAATTAACCTATGATATTCACATTCTGTTTTTATTGAGCAGAGTATATACAAACTGTACATATTATTTATTAGAAAATGTTAATATTTATTTAGACCAGAAGCTGAAAAATTTTCCTTCATCCCATTCTAGAGCGTGAGAAAGTCATGTGACATTAAAGTCATGTGACATTTTTATTGTTATTAAGCTGAAAAGTTGTATAAAGTTTATATAAGTAATACATGTGCTATGCCTCAGGTTTTCTGCTCTCTATATAAATAATTGGAGTTGCGACTGTAGTGAAACTTCCATCCACCGCTTTTCAAGGGGTCAGAGAAAATAAATGTTAGGCCCAGAAAAATGATAGAAATGGTTATATTTTAAATTATTTTTCTGATTTTAGAAGCAAAGAAAAAGAACAATAGATATGAGAAAATGTTATATGTGGAATAACGATATAAAAGTTTCACTACATATTAATATACTTGTGAAGTGTCGGCAAGAATATATCCATGTATATTGTTCATGTTGAACATATGTCGGTATTAGCCTAAATATCTGACTTGGAAAGATAATATTTCAAAGACAACTTGGCTATTACTCCAATAAAGACCCATTCTTAATCGTCTTCATTAATATTATATAAATTCAGAAAATTATATTACAAAAACAGAACAATTTGTTGTCAGTATGGTATTTTGTAAATCGTTAATTACATAATTCGACTTGATTATGATCATCCGACTCTTCATATATTTTATGTTCAATAACAAATAGGTAGTTTAATTATTGCTCTTATTTAGACATCACTTTTAGTGATAACTGAATTTTAAAAGTGTCTAAACTTATATTGCTTTTTATTTATCAGCAGGGGAGGAGAGAAACATGAGCCATATTGGTTGAAGTATTACTTGACTGACCATTTCACCATTCGTAAATTGCTATATTACATCAAAATCCAGCAACAGAAAAACAGCTACCAATTGGTAAGCTTGATGAGTAATATCTTCTTCATGGGTGTCTATGGTCCATTTATAGATTTATTTGCGTGCAGTGGGCTACTAAAAAATTGGTGAATAACTATATCTTATCATCCTAAAAGTGTTACTTTACATTCAATATTGTGTTAATCCTAATTTTGTGAATTTAACATGATGCCTTTAATGATATATATATATAAAACTTTGGTTAACAGATATCACATTAGATACTTATATATTATTCTTGACTTGTAGTTTTTTAAAAAATGGGGGAAGGGGTGCAAATCTTATACCTATTGACTAAAAGCTACATTTATTTTTTTTTACAAGATATTAATGTCCAAACCTTCATTAAATGTAACCCAATAAAAATTGCAGCTTTTCTTAAATGCCATAATTTGAATTTCAGCTTGTCAAATTTTTCAGTTCCAGTCAGGTTTAGAAGTTTGTGTTTTTCTTCAAGCGCTACTCATCAGCCAATTAAAGTAACTATCCAATATTGATTAATAAATAGATATATGGATATTCTTTCCTAGAAAGGCAACAATAATGTACGAACAGCTATCAGTTAAGAACCCGAACCTGATGAGTTCCGTCTTTTTCACTCTTTATCCGTGGGGAGCCATTTGGGGAAATCTTTACAAGCTGTTTGACTCAATCTGGATTAACAAAAATTCTCAATTTTAATGTTTATTTTTTCACTTCTTAATTTTTCTTTTATTTGATATATTCTCTTTATTTATATATATATATTAATTTCTGGAAGCTTACATGAAAGCTCCTGGAAATAATACTATGAATTCATCAGTTATGCATGAGCATATTAGAATTAATATATATATATATATATATATTTTACAAAGAATTAAACTTTATCCACTGATGATTATACCACCAGATATGGTTTTTTTTAAAAATTGGTTTTGCTTTTTTAATTCTTTTGTGATTGCTTATTATTTTTTGCTTAATGTTTTGAAATATGTTTAAAATTTATTCTTTCAACTTTTCCAATTACTTTATATATAAATATTTCTCATTCCTTTTAAAACATATTCACTTTTAAAATTATTTTTCGTGTAGTTTTAATATTCCATTAAAATCTATATTTATTTAGTCTTGTAATCTGTTTCTAAGGATAGTGTAATGGTCCTGTTTCATTACTAGTTAGCCAACCAAAAATTATCAGAAACAGATCTTATTTTACTTAATATGTTCATGGTGTGGGATCATCTGCAATATGAAGATGTCCATATTTGCTTCAGTTTCATGTATCGTCAGAGTTCAACCATTATAATTCGTTGTCAGTTGTTTAGATACTGTTTCATTGTAGTGAACAAAGATTTGTTTCATAACTAATCATAATTACAAGTTTTTAAAGCATATTCATCTGCAAAATTATTTTTATTGAATTTTCTGATATTTAATTAAAAAGACAGTGCACATGGAGAGAAATAGAGATATCCTGTCTTGAACTGAATTATTGTAAAGTACAACAGAAATATTTTCATAAGAGAATAGTTTTTTAAAAGTAATAAAAAATATTAATTATGTCTAGGTTTTTGACTATTATATATATATAAAGTAATTAGAAAAGTATTAAAAAAATTAATTGTTTTTTTTATTGTATTCAAAAATATGAATGGAGATATAAGTTAAGATATTTCAAATATTAATTCTTAATTAATGGAATTTATTTACAATATGTAAAATTTATATTTATTTATTTATTATTATCAATAAAGCAAGTCATATATAATGTGACATTGCTTTTATAAGCTTGTATTTACAAAAATGTAATACAGAGAGCATACCAATAGCTCAAACAAGCTCTTAATTAATAAGTGTGGTAAGAGAAAATATCCAAAATCTCTATCCAAAATACTCTCATTCCCAGACCAATTGGTTTTGAACTTATGGCTCACCTCAGGGATGAGCTAGAAATATTCAGACACTAAATCCAAAATATCAACTCAAACACAGCACTTATTTTATGTGTCCGAAAACTTCAGAGTTTCTACTTAAATAATACGTATAAAATAAGTGCTGTGTTTGAATTGATATTTTGGATCTAGTGTCTGAATATTCTAGCTCCTCAATGAGGTGAGCCATAAGCTTGAAACCAATTGGTCTGAGGATGAGAGTATTTCAGATAGAGATTTTAAATATTTTCTCTTATTGCACTTATTAATTAAGAACTTGTTTGAGCTATTGGTACACTCTCTGTATTATATTTATTTATTTATATATTGTTAACAGATTTTTAATTTTGACTGACATATTAGCAATAAATCATTACAAAAATCACTCTTTAACTTCTACGAAGAAGTTATACTTTATATATGTATAGGTTCATCTATATACAAGATTTATTCCGTCTGTCCAATTGCTATATTCTTTTAATAAATATCATTACCCATAATATAGTGACCATAAGGCTATTCAAGAAGAATATGGACAGTCTTCTTTTCTTTTAATGAGAGAAATTAAAAACAAATAAAAATTGTTTGTAAAGTTAATGATATATAATGAAAATAAATGAGTAAAAATGGTATTTAACTGGATTATAATGGATATGTGTAGATGTTAATAGATAGATCATTGGTTTGGGTTTATACTTATAGGAAATAGAAATGATGTATAAAGAACAATCGATAATTGTGGAGGGAAAAATAAAGAAGATATGATAGTTATTGGGTGGGGGGAATAAAGTTGAGAAAAATTAATATGAATGAAAATAGTTTACTTGTAGAAGAATTATAGAATGCATGAAGTATGAACATTTATTTAATAGCACCAGAGAAAACCTATTGTTATTTGGAATAAGAATAGAAGTTTTAGATATTAAGAACAGGAGGCAAAAATCAAATAAGAATTTGAATGTAGATGTCCTTTATGTTGAAATGGGAGCGACATTTGTGATTATAGGATAAAGGATGTTTAAAGATCATAATAAATTATACAGACAATTAGAAAACAGTGGTGAGAGAAATGACAAGTAAAAAAATTTGGTTTAGGTCTTTATGACAAAAACAGAATGTGAGACAAGGACAGTGAAACAAATGAAACAACTTTTATTGCAATGTAATATAAGAAGAAAAGGGAATGTTTCAGTGCTGACAGCAATTTGGTAACTGTAGAATAGAAGAAAATAATAGACAAGAAGATGGGTTACCAGAAGTATAAAATATTTTTAGACATAGATGTTTAAATTGGCTAACAGGGTTTCTCGGCATATGCTTTTTAGTACATAAAACTTAAAAATAGTTTACTAGGAAGCGAGATATACAAACTCTCTCAGGGTGGGTTTTTTTAATATACTTAATGTAATCCACTAAGCATGCTTCATAAGTGATGTCATAATTATAGTGATGCAAATTTTAGAGAAGGGATGTGATATAGATGCTATGTCAAGTTAAAAACTCATGTAGAATTATATAGAAACTTCTGTTTAAGAAGAAAATATTCTACATTATTTAGATATTAATAAAAATATTAAAAATAATTTTAAAAAATATTATATGTTTGATAATGTACAAAATTAAGTATTAGATATTTATCTACTTGATTATTTCAATACATTATTTATTTTAATAATTATTAATCTGTACATTTATAATTTCTTTTAAAAACTAAATGTTGGAATAATTATGCAAAATGTAATAAATTTGACCATTTTGTTTACAGATTGCACATATTTTTAATATTGTACGATTTAAGTATTAAAGTAACCCTAATAAGTTAGAGTTGTATTTAAAAAACATTATATGATGATATATACATTTATTTCATCAAAAATTCTTAATAAGTAATTAATTTAAAGTAATACGGTAAAGTTTTTCTGAAAATTTTTTTATTCAAATGTTTTTGAAGATTTTTTTTTCTCGGTGCTTACAGATTATCCTGAGCATCAAGATTGATTATGGATAATTCCAGACAATAAAATTTATCAATAAAAAAATAAATAAATTGACATTTAACTGCTCATGACACTTTTGTCTTTCAATTATTTTCTAGGAAAACAAAAAAAAACCTTTTTTTTTTTAAACATTAAAACTTAATCTTCTCTTTTTCTCATTTTTCTATAAATTTTAATAAAAAGTTGTAAGGGGAAAAAATTTTTTTAAAAAAATTTACAGGAAAAAAGATAGAAGGAGTTAAGTCCTTCGCAAAAGTGAGCTGTGATAGCGCTATCATATTTGACATTTTAGTGGCATGATGGTGCTGCAATAGCTATTTTTCTTATGGTGTGCAATAGGCTGCAACAATTCTTTTTATGAAACTTCAATTTTTAATATATTAATTTAAAAAAATTTCCAAGAGATGGCAGACTATATGAACCTTTGTCTGTAATTGATAGCACATTCTACTGTTCTGACAAAGCTACGGAGGTGGCGATTTGTGATTGGCTAATGCTTCAGATTCTTTTCCTCAGCGACTAAATGCCACAAAAAATATGATTTTCAGTAATCGTTAATGATTATGATGCAATATTTTTGTAAAAGAGCGTTAAACCAAAATGTGCATCATGGGGGGGGGTGTCTTTGAAAAAATTTTATTTTAAAAAGACAGCTCTTAGAAAGTATACGAAATATGTTATGAGAATTGGAAATTACTACAAAAACAACCATTAGAGCTAAAAAGAAAATTGTTTTTGGAAAAACTAAGTGAAATATTTTAATAACTAATTTATTAACCTTTAGAATAGTTTTTGGTTCTTTAATGATAATTAATTCTAAATATTTATATAAATAACAAAATTCTAGTATCTAATATTTCATTCTTTTAACTTTTTGAATAGGTATTGTGAAGCCAATAATGATGTGTTCCTTTGATCTCATTAAGATTTTCAGTTAGATACTTATTTTCACAATTTTAAAATATTAATTTTAACACTTTATTTTAATTGTTAGAAGGCTTAAATATTTTAGTATAATATGTAAATTAATTTTGTAATATACACAAAAAAGATGTAATTGGCATTATAGTAAAAATATTACTCGGTAAAGTCTTCAAAAATGTGTGAGTGGGGTTGATACTGATATAGTTATTAAAGTTATTATGTACTTCTATTATTCCTCATTACCTGTTATATATTTAAAGTATACTTCTCACTACGCTATGGTACTGGAATATAAGTTGTCATGAGAAACACTTGGTAGATAAGGTAATTCATTAGTTATCTATTATAAAGAATAAAAGAAGAGAGGATATTTTTATAAGATGAATAATAGTAGGTAGTCTAACATAGTAAATCAAAAGATATTAGAACCCAATGCATGGGTTTAAAGATCACTGAAGATTTACCTCTCAGTCATTGTTATTGCCGATATTGAATGCAATATGTGTAAATACTTCCTTCTCTTCATCCTGTAAATTATTACCAATATCACTACAGAATATCAGCACTGGTCTCTGTTCTCTCATGTTATTTTATTTTCCCATGCATATGATTTGGCACCCAACATGGGGCACAATATATCCATTTCCTGAGAAATAAAAACCTGACAGTCTTTAATGTGAAACAAGCTTTTATATATATATATATATTACTTAATTATGTTAAATTATATAATATTTCTTGGTATTGGATAAATTTTGTGAAGATAATATTTTATGTGGTAATTCAATATGTATGATATTTGTGGGCATACGGATGGAAATCTATAAGAATTTTATAGTAATGTATTCTTTTACAGTTAGGAGGTCAAGACATTAGTGAAAAATAGTCTGTTTAAACATTTTTAAGAAATTTAGATAGCTCATAGCCATCTTGCCTGATTTGATTAGAATTGTTTCATATGTTAACATTGGTACCTATTTATTATTAAGCATATTTGATGTGATTTAAATTTTATTAATAGTTCTCTCTATTAGCTCTCACTAAATGTTATATATTCAAAGTAAATTAGAATCCTTTGTTTTCACTACTGGGTTATATATTTACATGAAAAATAGAGATTGGGATGATCCATTAGCCCCCCCCCCCCAAATGGTAAAATGATCAACTAAATAAATTAAAAGATATTAGGATCCTAAACATAGGGGATCATAGATTTAAAAGCATGTAAGTTGAACATTCACCTCTTCAATTATCATTGTCAGTATTTAGTGTAAAAGCAATCGCCCACTTATAGACATTCACTTATAGGGGTGCTTACATACATACAGGTCCTCTAATTTCTTAATCATTATCAACATAAATTGTTGGCATCAGCATCTGTTGTATTTCTGTTCTAACAAAATATATAATATACTTCTAGAAGTGCAGACAAAACTTTCTATATTTTCTGTTACTTTCCAAGAAAACCAACTTCATCAATGTGAAATGATAATCTGGACAAAATTTTGAAGGAATTCTCATGCCTATTGTTTTAGATTGATGTTTATTCAAGTAACCTTTTATATGTAATTTTCAATAAATTAATATACGCACAATTTAAACAAAATTGAAATAAACACTATACAGAAAGTACATTAAAGCAGTAGCAACTCTTCATACAGTAGACCCACCAAGTGCAAGCATTAGTAATCAATGGATGCAAGAAGGTTTGTGCTTAAAATTTTATCTAGCGCCTACTCTAATATCCCCAAACTAGTTTCTAGCTTTTAAGTACAGTGCTGTCAGATCCAAGGCTCCTCACTGATGAAAGCCATGAGCTAGAAACTAGTTTGGGGATATTGGATGAGTATGATCCAGATAGGGATTTTATGCCCAAATCTTCTAACATCCATTGAATGCTATGACTTGCACTGGGTGACTGTATATGGAGAGTTTGCCATTGTTTTAACAGCTTGTGTATGCATATAAAATGGTGATCATGTGACAAAGTATATTAATATAATATTCTAGTTGATCAAACCACACTTTTTTTGCCTTTTGTAATTTATTATTTTGCAGCCTATGATTTTACTTTTATTATAAAATAGCAAGTGAAAAAATAAAGTGGAAGAAAACACTTTATTCAATAACTTTTTAAGTACATATTTATTTAATATTGTTTGTAAGTATAGGGGATTTAAACTCAGATTTTCAAGCACCCTCCATCTATACACGCTATCTCATACAACTGATACACATGAACACACACATGTAGATTGTTTATCTTTTCTACATGTGTGTGGTCATGTGTATCAGTTATATGAGATAGTGTGGATAGATGGAGGGTGCTTGAAAATCTGAGTTCAAATCCCCTATACTTACAATTATGCTCCAGGTTTGTGAAGAGTGCCTGGTTTTCAAATATTTAATATTGTTTGTATAAATTATTGTAAAGCCTGAAAAAATGCATGAAAATATAACAAAAAAAAAAAAAGAAATATTCAGAATTATTGCAAATGTTTACTCTGTAAATACAAAAATTAATCATTATTGTTATTTAATATATATTAAAGAAAAAAAATCTATATATTTTTTTATTATAAAGATGCTGTATCAATATAAAAGTATTTATTATTGTAAATACATATCCAAAAGATATTTTAAAATTAATAATTATTCAAAATTTGTATTTATGTTTAATATTTGTTTGTTGTTAAGCAGCGTATAATCTTTTAAAAACATGGCAATGTATTATACGACTAAAAATATTTCATGTTTATATATTTGTATATAATTACGTGATTTTTTCAAATGTGGAAAAATTTCACAACTTTCAAATTAATTAAAGGTGTTCTAGAACGAAAATCATTTTGATTAAATATATATAATTTTCTAAACGATTCAAATTATTTTCATTTTTTTTTAAAAAAAAAACTAGTTTTTTACTAGATAGTGTAATTTATACATATATATATATATTTCCATATGTCACGCTGACCTCTCGGCTATATTTTTTATGTTGTAGCTCAAGTTTTTCAATTGTATTTTTGAAACTATTTTCTCAACTGTTTAAAAAATCAGTAATCATTAATTTTTTATTCAATATATTATTTACTTGTGGATTTTTTTTTTTTTAAAGCAAACTATCAGCAATGTAATAATCAATGAATTTTATTAGCACAGTGTCAGATTGTAATTGTATTTAGAAGGTAATAAATCTTCCTCACTAACTCCACACATAATATTAAATCAGTGGTGTTAAATATGAGGATACTTTCATTCCAGTCACAAGATAAAGACTGAGAAAATAACATATAATATTAACATGAAGTTAATTATAATATTTCGTAAGTGTTAATAAGATTATCAAAGAAATAGATGTAAAGTGAATGATTTGATATATTCACACCCATTTCAAGAGACTTTAAGATTGTCCTATTTAAATACATTTAGGTTTGAAAATAAGACAGTCGTTCTTATTTTCTCAGTCTTTATCTTGTGGCTGGAATAAGAGTATTTTCACAGATAACATCACTGGTTTAATATTACGAACGGCCCTTGTGAGGAAGGTTTATTAGCTTCTAAAAAGAAACAACAAATAATATAAAATTATTAATATTTTATTTTTTTAATCTATTTTTTTGTTATGGAAATTATGAAGTGAAATCATAATTAGAACAGTCATGTATATAGAGATAAAAGAATTGACATTATGTATAAAGTTAAGTTTTTGTGATTATACATGTACATATATATAATTATTAAGTGACATTGTCCTTTGCACTGCGTGTATATATGTATATGCATTGTTATGGGTAAAATTAATTATGTAGTTGGGTGTAATAATGATAATTGAAAATATCAAAAGAAAACTAATGAAAGACCAAAGAAGAGATCAAATATTATAAGCCTGTGATATGTTGTGTAGAGAGACTGTAGAATGATGTAAATAGAGAGATAAGGTCAAACATTTGTTTGTAATGGGGAATTTTTCGTTTGGGGGTGGGGTAGACTTTAAAGTATATGTTGCATTGTTAAATATGAAGCCATTCAGGAATTTGCTCAAAGTATATACTGTACTAAATTTGAAACAAAAATAAAGCTCAGGATTGCAATTAATGTTACCTTGATTGCAAATATTTTGTTTTTTCTATATATATATTTTCCAAATTAAAAACTGTTATTGAATATATATATATACACACACATTGTATATATGGGCAAACTTCTAAAAAACATATTATATATACGTAGTAGTTTTACTCCATCCGTGATTTCTGTATTTGCAATTTCAGCTATTCATGTTTCAGAAAATCATTTAAAAAAATATTTTAAACTTTTTATTTCATAGCGCATGCGTAATTTGTGCGCATGTGTATAGACGTGTATGTGTTAGAAAACACCACTGTCTGTGAATTTTGATTTCCTACCTGAGGCTCGACACCACATGTTATGGATACAGGAAGACTACCGTATATTCTTATAAGCAAATGTGAATAATGTATAATTTAATGCAGGAATTTAATTTATATTCAAATAAAATACTCTTCGAACAAATTGTAGGTTAATAATGTTTACGTAAATTATTTTTGTAATGAAGTATTTTCTTTAACGGACATGTTGTAATTATTTTGCATCGCTAAAATATTTATGATCACAATTTGAAATTTATTTTTTAACCTCATGTATATGGTGCTTTTTTCAAACGAATATTTATCTGAAGATCAATCATTGCTCAATTCTCATTAGCTCAATAAAGAACAAATTCCTTCTTATCACTTGGTTAAAATTACATGAACAACAGTAGGCTTAATTTCAAACAAATGTATGTATTTGATGTATTTTTCTGTAGATATGTATAATCTAATTTGAATAAATTTAATTAAATAACATTTGTAATAGTGTTTTTTTATTTAAATATATTGTTAAAAATTGGTTTCAGTGTTTGTATCTTCAGTCCATTGCATATCTTTATGCTTATTTTGTCAATAACCCAACTATAGTTTTTATGTATTATTGACGGAGAAATGTATGGGTTTTCTGAAGCTCAGCTTACAAAATTTATCAAATAAACAATAATTAGTTACACATTTATTGAGTTTAAGTTGAAATAAATATTATCGAGTTTAAATAGAAATAAATATAAATTTCCGTGCAACACTTAATTCAATTACCCTGATGATTGTTCATAATTACTTGAAGCATTTATTAACAAACTAGTTTAAATCAATAGTTACTAGACTTTTGAAATATAGTCTTATTTTAAACAAAATAATATATTTATTTTTTTTAAATATATAAGGGATTCGAACTCAGACTTTCACACGACCTTCAACTCTCCATGCCATTTCACATTGCTGACCCACCTGATTACACACATGTTGAAAAGATAAATAATTACCAATATACATATTTCGTGCTAAACCAGCAATTATCAATTGGTCCAGATTACTATCTCCACACATATACAATCAGTGTTCAGCTTTATATTAAGATAGACAATCTTCATACATTAATGGACAGGCTTCAAACTACTCCAACCCACAACTCTTCAGCCATCCATTTCATGGAAAATCATGATGGAACGTTCAAAGCTCACATAGTAATTTTAAAAAGATTAAAATTATTTTTTTTACATTTCAATGTTACTTCATATCAAAACGAACGAATTATAAATGACATTTAATTTGTGTATGATAATGAGTATATTACATTTACATAACTAACATTTTATACATTTGTTATAAGCTATTATTAGAAATCATTTAGTTAATAAGCTATGTAAAGATCGACAGTTCAAATTTGTGTACATATGTGTAACGAAGTGGGTTTTTTCATCTTTATAACCTAAAGCTGGGTACATTTTCCTTAAAGCTCATCAGCTATGATTATGATGAGTTTTATCAAAAGTACACCCAGTTTTAAGTTATAAAGAAGAAAGAAACATAAGGGGGGGGGGGAAACCACTTTATTACGCATATGAAGAGATGTACACAAATTTGAATTGCAAATTTAAACTGTGAATATCAGTATTGTAAAGATTTATAGATAATTACACTTTAAAGATGATAAATTCATTTTTTGGTTGATCATTCTGTTTGGTTGAAACTTAGATATATGCAACGTTCCCAGCAAGTATTTAAAATACATCACTTCATGTTTATTTAACATTTTTTAAATTACAGGAGATTAAATTAATTTTATTTATAATAATACATATTTAGTTATAAAGCAGATTTTGTTATGATTATATCCATCTTCGGGTCGCATTTGGATTTGGAATACAAACCAAACGACTTGAAAATTGTTCAGGTTCTACTTAAACTTAGGAGTTTTGTTTCAGATAGTCTATCTATAACCTGGCTAAACATCAAGAGTGGAAAATCTGTCAAATCCTTACCCAAAAATTGATAAGCCTAGTAAGAAATGCCTCTTCACTGTTTTGCTATGGAGTTGTTAAAAAGAAATATTTATGAAATTACGACCAGAATGTAAATATTTTTAATCTACAACAATAATGAATACAAATTTTTATATGAATGGTAAAATATTTTTAACTTTTCGGTGAATATTAAATAATTTGATTTTGTTAATAGTATTTGAATAAATAAAAGAATAACTTTGAGAAATTATTTCGGAAAAATCTATAATTGTTATTTTAGTATTTTTTAATATATTCGTTTCAAAGTTGCTGCGAACAGAGATTTAATATTTTGTAATTCGTATATAGATGAGGACAATTTAGCCTCTGATACTAATAACAGCTTTACATAAATCACATTTGATGTTAAAGTCTTAATTGCATTCTGGAATTGAATTTGGTTCCAGTTAAAGGACAAAATAAGGATGCTTACGGTTTTTAATATTATCTAAATATAAATTTAAAAAATGTGAATAATTAGCTAGCTAGAGGTAAAACTTTAATAATGAAAAACTTGTCAACTTTAGAACTGTAGAATTTTCTCAGAAAGCTATATAACTGTTTACTGGTAAAATTAATGAATATATGAAAAACGATACTTAATATTATTAGTTACACTCTTCCAGCATTACATAGAAACTGAAGACGTAAACTGAACCAATTGCATTAGGAATATAGATTCAAAAATAAATAATGTGTATAATGGAAAGCATGATTTTATTATTGCGTAATAAATTTTTAGAGATGCATTGAATTTTAAAATGAAAAGAAAGCACATTTTGGGTTGTTGTAAATGCCATTTTATTCTTATAAAGGAAAGATTTACATTATCATCATAAGCTACAAATGCATTCACCTCCGGGTTCATGTCATTAAAAATCTAGCAGTTGAAGAATGTCTAATTTATTAACAATAGAGACATCACGAGAGGATAAACTATGTAATTCAAGATTATTATATAAAAATTTGATTCCACAAAAGATCATTATAATTTGTATTTACATTGAACTTAATTATTAGAAATGTTTTGATTTTTGTAAGCATTAATAACAGAATAGTTTAAATAACTTAATAATTCAATTTAATGCATAAATTAAAATAATTTTAACTATATGTAGATCGTCTTTGGATGTTTTGAAATAAGAATGAGGCCCCATTCTCCTTCTGGATGCATGCTAAAGTTTAAACTGTGTGTGATGTAAGACTTTTTAAAACTATTGGTCAGTTATAGTGATATTTGAAACAATGTCGAGAATCAAGATTATATAAAGGAGGTTTTTTAAATTTTGAACGCCAATTTTAATAAACTTGGTTTTATTAATATTTTTTTTGTAATAAATTATAATACATGTATAATTTATTTCTTAGTTTAATAAAATAAAATAATTTAGTTGTAGATTCAGTGCACACCTAAATGTTTTATATTAATATTTTAACTCACGTCTTTAATCTGAAGTTTTGACTGCCCTGCAGTCTTCTTCAGATCCAGTTAAAGTAAACTGGCTCTGAAGAAGACGGCAGGGTAGTCAAAACTTAAGGTGTATGGGAGAATTTACATACAATTATACAGAAAATCTGAAGAAGACTGCTAGTACAGTCGAAACTGTTAAAATTATTTGCTTAAAATGTTAAAGGAGTGTTGATGAAGTTTATAGTGATATATATATGTACAATAAAGGATTTTTCTAAAAAGTTTTCAAAGTGTTTTGGATAAATTGTATTTATAAGATATTACAGCAAAATAAAGGAAAAGGTGATTTTGGTAATCTTAAGTATTTTATAATCAGTAATATAAGCTCAGAACATCCTATGGTAGACTTGTTTACTTGTAACAAACCTGAATGAAATTAATATTTTAATAGCTTGTATGGTATATCTAGGGATAAGGCATATTTATTTACACATTTCATATTATTTTGTTATACATATTGTTACGGAATGCTTTATTTCTCAATGAGGGGCATATCTCATTATAATCATTCATTTAATTTAACTCTGTTGAGCTAATCATGAGAGCATTAATAATTAGAGAGAAGGTAATTCGATTTTAAAAACGTCTATTTTCCCTCTACTTGACTCATGTTATGCCATGGTATTCAAATTCAAGAAGAATATGCATGCACCCTATTTCAGAGTATATTTGTATCATGTTAAATATGCAAAACATCTATGTGATGTGATGAAATGTGAAGTATATAAATAAAGAAGTTGGCAGTGATTTTGATATTAAACATTTAATAAAATCATTAACATAAACAAATTTTGTTCATTACTGTACTTTAACATGAAATATGTTTTACATGATTGTTAACTCATGGTTGGATAAGCATTATCATCCATTTCATTCCTTGAATACATGATCCAATCCCATTTTACTATACGAAGATAATCATTCATTACCCAAACTTGGTACTTCAAACTTTACAACAAAATAAACTTAAACATTCATCCAAGTGATTTTATATCTCAGTTAACTGATTTTCCTATCATTTTTTTATGATTATGTTTTGGGAGATTTTCTCTAATGATATGATTACATATGATAGGAAAGATCAATCATACAATTGATTTAGTCATGTATCCTGAATAAATGACAATCCAATAGATTAGCTGCAAAGAAACATTTAATATTTAACACTGTAATGATCATAGTATAAATATTGTCATACCTTTTTGTCTATAAATGGTCAACCTAATTATCAACCAAACTTGTGATATCTATGACTATAATTTTTTTAAAACTAAATTGAATATAAAATATTTATGACATACCCTAAGTATTTCCACAGTAATCATTAAAGTATTGGATCTTCAAAATATTGACATGATTTAATGTTATATTTTGAAGAATATTTACAAAAATACAATAGTAATGTTCAGATTAACATGGTGACATTAACATTAATAAAGACATATAATAAGGTGATTCCATGTCTTCTAAACTTTGTACAGCAATTTTACAAGAAGTATTTTATGAATTGAAATAGAATGCTAAAAGAATAAAATAACATGGAGATTATTCAAGTTGAGTTATCAAATGAAAGTAAAAATAATAGAATTAAAATTAAATGCCAACTCAAAAGAAGAAAATAGTGGATTAGAAGTTAACAACTACAAATAGCATTATACAGATTGAAACATAGTGGTTGAAATTAATCTTAAAATTAAATTGTCTTAAAAGCAAATTTTCTTTTGTGCTTGAAAAGGAAGATTTAAAAAAATGGGTTGTATCAATTCTTATTTTTAGATCTGAGCCTCAAATGCTTTACAGAATAATATAGCGACTTCAGTCCACTCGGGAAAATACGAAAGATGTATGTTGGGAGTAACAAACAAGGATCAAAAGGTGAGCAAACAAATAAGTATCACCGATGTTGAAATAAATAATTAGACTGAAATAAAGTTGGGTTGAACATATTGCTAAAAGACATGATAATAAGTGGAAACTTGAAGGATTAAATAGAATCCTAAGAGAATTGAAAGACTTAGAGACCATATACAAAATGGTTGAATGAAAGAAAGTTTTTTAATGTGATATAGAAAAACTATGGTTTGGATAAACTGAATTAAATTTTGAGAGTTCTTCATTCTTTAATGGATTGATAAGAGTAGAAAATGGTGAGTATGACATTTAAATATTTTCAACCTACTACCAGTTTTCATTTCTTTAGATTTATTTTCATTCTGCAAATTCTATGAGCTTTACATAATATTTGGTAAATATATTCTCACTTTAATTTATTTAACAATATGTAACCTTTTAACTTTACCATTAACAAAACATTCGTTTAGAAATTCATATTTTAAAAACCCACATAAACATCTCTGCTATTCATTCCTTCTCTGCCCTTCTCCCAATGTTTAGTTCTTCACTAGGACCACTAAAGCATGCAAATATTTTCTAATACAAAATTCCTCATAAAAATACTCCATTATATAAATTATATACCATGTGCAGAGTATCTCAATATATTCTATCAAGTAACTTTACAAGATCAATGAAAATAAATATTCAAAACTCTCACATCATCATTGCAGTTGGTGCTTACTGACATAAAATCTTCAAAATTTGATGCATTTAACCCTTTCTCCACCACATAACTAAAGCAAATCTAATGATCGCCTGAACTTAGATCACCCATGAATATTAACTAATTCTTTTAAACACATTCAAAATCTTTAATAGTTGAACTAGAATCTCATTCCTTGTGTTTTGCCATTTTTTTAAATATATTTAAAGCTGTTACATCATTCTTCGTTAACCATTTACATAATTATGGATATTCAATTCTAAATATATGTCCTTTAAAGGTATTTTCACATTCTTAAATTGCCTTGTTTCAGTTGAAATTTATTGATGAAATGCTGTTTTTTATATATATATGATCACTAGATGGAGCTTTTACCAATAACTCCTAACAAGCTTTGTTTACATAAACCATGGTCTGGAGGTGGGAAACAATGAGACATATTGAATTCTGTCTCTCTGCGTTTATGTAAACAAAGCTTGTTAGAAGTTATTTGTAAACCTCCATCTAGTGATCATAAAATGCAAGCTAAAAGCAAGTTACGAAATTTATAATTTGTTTTGTTTATTATATATATATGCTGCAAGAAGTATTTTGTGGATTAAAGTGAAAAACTAAAGAAGTGAAAGTAAATGGAGATTATTTAAGTCATTTTTAGATTTTGCAGAAGATGTCATTGTTTTTGCAAATAATGCTTTAGAGTTGTAGGAAATGTTGCCGGAGTTATCAGATGAAAGTAGGACTAAAGATAAATGTTAAAAAGACGAAAGTAATGTTTAATGGATTTTCTCAAAATATGAAAATAAAGATTGATTATGATGAGTTAGAAGAAATTAACAGCTACAAATATCTTCATCAGATTATTAATACAGATGGAAACAATGGATGAAATTAATCATAGAATAAACTTGGTTGGAGTGTTTTTGGTAGAAATAACTTAATACTAAAAGTAATATTTACTGAGGCTATAACCTTGATAATATGCGTGTAAAATGTGATAGTAGGGACCTCTACAGGTGTTTTAACCACAAGCTTACGCTATGGAAGAAAAGAGGGGTTAAAACACCTGTAGAGGTCCTTACTATTGCATTTTACACTCATATTATCGAGGTTATAGCCTCAGTAAATATTACTTACATAATCAATGTGCGTTTAATACATTTATAATTAATACTAAAAGGAAATATGCCTATGTGTTTGAAAAGGAAAGTTTTTAATAAATATGTTTATCAGTTCTTACTTATGGATCTGAGACTTGGACACTTAATAGAAGAGCAATACAGAGACTTCAGACCACTCAAAGAAGTATGGAGATATGCATATTGGGAGTAACAAGAAGAGATCGAAAATGCAATATATGGGTAAGAGAATAAACAGGCATTATTGACATTGAAAAAATTAAGACTTGGAGCTGGGATGGATATGTTACTAGAAGAGATGATAATAGATGGACAATTGAAATCTTAAACTCGATTGCAAGAGATTGTAAAACATCCAGAGAGAGACCACATGTGAGATGGATGGATGAAATAAAGGGTGCAGGGATGATGTGGAGAAGAGAAGCCAAAGATTGCAGAAGATGGATTGAACTTGGAGAGACCTTCATCCTGCAATAGATTGATAATGGTTGATGATGATGATGATGATATGTCTGTGTGTGTAGCATTTCTTAGCAGAATATTAGTTATGTTATTCCTTTCATTCATTTCTAAGTCACTTTTGAAATCTATCATATTTCTGAAGTTACAAATGTCGAATATTAACAGTTTCTTAAAAGTTTTTTGTTTCTCCAGCACAGGATTAATATACAACATATCTTACTAATTGATAATCACTATTTATATTGAATCTATTAAAGCGCATTTCTATCTTGAAATATATTTTCTGTTAATCAAAGAAAAAATGTAATTCTGCTATTCCTTCATTTGAATACTTCCATGTTCATGTTTGATTTAGATTTTTCTTGAAAAAAGTATTTCATAATATATAATAGAGGGTTTCCTTTTTCTAACATTTGACAAGTCTGTGTTCTCTCATTCCAGTCGAGTTTAACCTAATTACTGCATTTTCACCATTAAATTATTTTTTATGTATGGCATTAATCTTTCGTAACAATTTTAAAATATGTGACCCTATTGAAAACACTGTAAATTTATTGTAATAAATAGTTTGTTTAAATAGCATTGATTATGTAATATAAAGAAGGTACCAAACCTCTGGTCATATGCTTTTTATGAATTTACGCACACTCTCTCGTGAGCATCAGTTTCACGGGTGAGTGCGCATGTAAATTCATAAAAACCGCACGACCAAAGGTTTGTTATCTTCTTTATATGTACATTTATATATAAATCCTCTATGACAATTAAGTGCATAAACCTGAATTATCCGTACTTGACTTATTTTTTGCTAAGCTGAATAATTAATCTTGTCATTCTATCAGATATACCACCAATCTCTAAAATATTTCTTCCCATTCATTATTTATAATGAATTTTATTCAACTTTATAGCATCTAATGCTTGCACTAACTGGAATTAATGTGTGGGAAAAATCGTGATGTTTTAATGCTGCTGATGTTGCATTACATATTAGCACATACAATTGATTTCTCATATACAAACATAAATTTTAATACTATAAATATCCTTAATAACAGTTTTCATTTTACAATACTACATTTTATAAAGTGAGTTACTAACTTAAATACAATCTTATTATATATAAAGTGAGTTACTAACTTAAATACAATCTTATTATATACCTGTATCAATATATGTAATATATAGGGATATGAGCACAGACTTTCAAATGACCCACCACTCTCCACTCTGTCTCATAACACTGATACACTTGAACACATATATGTTGAAAAGATAAATAATCACCAATATATGTATTTCTTGCTAAACCAGCAATCATCAGTTAGTCCAGATTACTATCTCTACACATATATGCTATAAGTGCTCAGATATATATTAAGATAGCCAATCCACATAGTTTAATGGACAGGCTTCAATCTAGTCCACACTCCAACTTTTCAACCATCCATCCAATTGAAAATCTGATGATGGAATGCTCAAAGGCCACCCTGAGAATGAGATTCTTGTCACACCCATGTTGACCTAAGGTCAATCTGACCCCTCATGTACAGGACATAATTCATTTAATGCATATACAAGGGATGGGCAGACATCTCTACTATAAACTGAAACACATAGGCTTATGTCTATATATGTAATATATAGGGTATATGTGCACAGATTTTCAAATGACCCACCACTCTCCACTCTGTCTTATAACACTGATACACTTGAACACATATATGTCGAAAAGATAAATAATCACCAATATATGTATTTCTTGCTAAACCAACAATCATCGGTTGGTCGAGATTATCATCTCTACACATATTATAAAAATCAGCAACAATGTACCATAGACAATCTTTTTTACCATATTTATTGAATGCTTTATTAATTCCTATACCTTTCTACTTTTTGCTCAAATCCATATTTTCTGCCTTTTCTCTAACTATTAACTCATATAATGTTAACATGAATTGTAGTTCTATTGACTAATCTATCTGGTAAAATTTAGATTGTGATCAGAAACCGAAAATGATGTAAAATGTATTTGTAAGTATTTTTGTGTAATCTTAAATATTTATATCTGTATAGTATTAATAATTTATACATAAATAATATGACTGCAAATAAAAATTCGCTGAAATACACTGGAGGGATTAATTCTGACAGATGCTGTAAGGATTAATTAATTAGATAATATCCTCAAATTCTATGGGCCTGCTTTCTTTCATTTCAGTTATCGACCTAAATAAATAATTACTAAAATAGGCAAAACTCTCTCCATACAGTAGTGCCACTCTAAGAAAGACAGAGTAATCAATGGATGCCAGAAGGCTTGTACATAAAATCCCTATCTAGTGCCTACTCATCCAAATCCCCAAACTAGTTTCTGGCTTATGGCCTTCGTCAGTGAGGAGCCTTGGATCTGAGAGCACTGCACCTAGATCTTAGGATCTAATGCAACCCTCCAGCACCTACCTTTTATCTCTACATAACTACAAAACTATGAGAATAAAATTGAAAACACATAGATATTTTCAATCTAAGCTCAATAGCTTATATAGTCATATGAGTCTGAACTCAGTTCAGCACCCATACATTTTGATGTCTTTGGCTCTTTTACAACCATAGCCACCACCTTTCTATAAGGCAGGATTGGTATTAAACCTTAAAACATCACATGATCACTCATAACTGTTGTTAAAAGATAGTGATCACGTGATGTTTTAAGGTTTAATTACTAAAATATTATATGGTATATCATTATAAGCTCAGTACTTCCATCACACGTTTAAATGTATTCACCTCTTAGTTAAAATGCCCAGATTAGGGGAAATTAAGTCCTCAGTTTTTACGTATTGCTGGTCTGACCAATGACAGATAGCATGCAAATTTAACCAGTGACGTTTATGAATACAGAATTTAAAATGATGCTGTGACCAATAAGAGTGTTCTCTAACGAGTTATTTTGAGTATTTGCAAATTACTTATTAAAGCTGCCTCGTAGTCACAAATCGACAATTTGAAAGATTTGTGTTCTATTTGGATTTATACGATTATTTATGAAGATGTTACAAATTTTAAATGTCAATTGTTTGAATTTAAGATTAATGCTATTTTTATAAGCTTCACTCAAATAACAATAATAATTTAAAAAATACGACAAAACAATTCAAATAGAAACATAAATTTAGAAAAAAAGTTATTCAGAGCACAGAAGTTTAATATTAACATTTAATACAATAAAGTAACATGATTTATCATATACTAGAATATTAATACTTACAAAATTTAGTTCTACCAAAGGTTTACTAAATTATAATGAAAACTGAAAAAATCCTTAAATGTTCTCAGATTCTAATTGTGACTTTAAGCTTGGATTTCAATGTTCATTAAGGCTTGTCTAGGGTGTTTTTATTTTTTTAATAGCTGCTTTTAATTTGACATCTTGATCACTGTCTTGGCTACTGACTTAATTTCCTTTTTAATTAATTGTTCCCTTATACATATGTGTGTTTTTACTCTGTTTAATTGTGTTTTTGAACTGAGCATTTCCTTAATTTCTATGCTGACTTTTATTAGTTTAAATAATTTAGTATAATTTAAACTTTTATAAGTTTATCAATTTATTATTATATTGAACATTAAGCCAATAAACATCACATGACCTCCATTTGTTATGCTTGTGTATAACTGTTGTTAAAACAGGCAAAACTCACTATACGTATTGCCACACAAAGCAAGCTATAGTAATCAATGGATGCCAGAAGGCTTGTGCATAAAATCCCCATCTAGTGCCTACTCATCCAATATCCCCAGACTAGTTTCTAGCCACCTTTTATCTCCACTTAACTACAAAACTATGAGTCTTAAACTGAAAACAACTTAATGTTTTTAGTTTAAGACTCATAGTTTTGTAGTTAAATGGTGATAAAAGGTGACTGCTGGAGGGTTGCATTAGATCCTAAGATCTAGGTGCAGTGCTCTCAGATCCAAGGCTCCTCACTGACCAAGGCCACAAGCCAGAAACTAGTCTGGGGATATTGGATGAGTAGGCACTAGATGGGAATTTTATGCACAAGCCTTCTGGCATCCATTGATTACTATAGCTTGCTGTGTGTGGCAATACATATAGTGAGTTTTGCCTGTTTTAACATAACACTAGATGGGGATTTTATGCACAAGCCTTCTGGGATCCACTGATTACTCTAGCTTGCTGTGTGTTCCAAT
Source organism: Epiperipatus broadwayi (assembly GCA_028023455.1). Lineage (NCBI taxonomy): Eukaryota > Metazoa > Onychophora > Udeonychophora > Euonychophora > Peripatidae > Epiperipatus > Epiperipatus broadwayi. Next base: position 132,117 of record JAQFVV010000920.1, on the reverse strand, counting down.
ACGTATAGTGAGTTTTGCCTGCACAAAAACAAACAGCAAATTAAGAATTGATTTGGACAAATTTTAAACAGTCGTCGTTGCTGGGAATAAATAATAAACGAATTAAAATAAGGAATAAGCTTGCAATGGGGAGGGGGGGCAGCTTGCAAATAATTGTGCATATTCTGCCAACAAAACATTGTAGACAGAAAAACTAGTTAGACGAAGTTCTTAGTTTCAAAACCATAATAGTTTATTGTCAACAGCCACCACAAAATTATATAATTTCTTGAAGACGGTTTATGGAAATCTGCAAATTAAACGACTACTACCCATCTAATTTACATTTGTACTCAATAAAACTTGAGTATGTTCTTTCATTCCCACTTCAATATTTCCCAAAGTTGTAGATGGTAATGGGGGAAAGGTTATTATATAACGAAGAAAGCTAATCCACTAATTCAAAAACAAATAACTTTTTTCTTGTAATCATATATAAGCAGAAAACTTACTTATAACGTCTTCATATAGTCCATTCAATTCTTTCAAAATTCTATAAAGTTAATATAGAATGGTTTTATCAAGAAAGATAAACTCCTTCATACATTGGTACAAATATTCCAATACAATTTGTAAAGGATGATGAATTTGAAGCATGCAAAACTTATAATTAACCAACTTATTTAACCTATATTTATTTGAAAGATAGTGGAAAAATAAACGGAAATGGAATCCCAGAAATTTTTATTGCTTATCAAATATTACAACCATGCAAAAATCTTAACCAGTCAAAAAATGTGCAAAATGTTATATTTCTCATAAGTTATTATTTCCAACTAATTGGCGTTCCGCCAATTAACAAACGCTTCAAAACAAGAATACCAATAGAACAACAACTAATGATAAATTGGTTCGCATAGTAATGTTATTTTAAAAGTTAAACTTTATTTTAAAATTAAGAATCATAATAAAACTTCAATTTTTACAATTATTATTATTTGTAAATAATTCAGGTTATAAGTAACCAAAACTTCCAATGAGTTATATCATGCTTGCAACCCAATCACAACAATCCACCAGAAGTGAGACCAATCTCTTAGACCACAGATACATTATAAACCTACACTTCATATAGCACATGTGACATTTCAACTTGATATACACATTATTTCTAGAGAAATCCTAACATTAATTTTTTTTAAATATAATTTTTATTAATTGCAAGAGATTGTGATCTAGGCCAACTGATGAGTGCCGATTCAGCATGAAATGCACATCTTGGGGATCATTTATCCTTTTCACATGTCTTGGATCATATGTTTTGGTAATCTATGATAGAATTTGTAATTAATAAAAAATGAAAATAAAAAGTTATATATATATATAAAATTAATTATAGGTTTCTCTAGAAATTGAAATGTCACACTATATGAATTGCTTGACAAAGTGGGTTTTTAATATATATATGATCTGATTTCTGGGTTGATGGGTGGCTGTGATTGGATTGCATGATATAACTCATTTGAAGCTTCAGTTACCTGAGTTATTTACTTATTTACATATATTAAAACTGAATTTTCATTTCATATTTAGAGGTTGTTAAAATTAAAGCTGTGCTTTGATCTACAATGATTGTTTACCCCTCTACAAAGAGGACATTGTCCCCACTTTGTGTGAAACTTATCAACACTGTCAACATAAGCAAGAAATCAGCTAGTGATACCTCTCTGCCACTGCAGATACTTTATCCCCTAACTAGGACTTAAAAAAAAACTTATTTGCGTTAGTAATAACGTCTAGGTTGACAAATGATTAGTGCAGTTATTAATATATTTACATTAGAATGGTTTATATTAATGTTGTACTACAGAAAATTTGATACCTGTCAATTAAACTATAGTCATTTGCTATCTAAATACATACTAAACACATGATGAAGACATATGTATGAGATTGCAATCTGGGTCAACAGAAGAGTGCTGGTTCAGCACAAAATGCACATCTTGAGGATCATTTATCCATTCCACATATCTTTGTTTATATGTTTCAGTAATCTGTGATAGAATTGCAATTAATAAAAAATTATATATATATAAAATTAAGATTAAATTTTCTCTAGAAGTAATGTGTCTATGAAGTTAAAATGTCATGTGTCATATGAATTGCTCGACAAAGTGTATGTTTCTAATGTACCTACGGTCTGATTTCTGGGCTGACGGATGGTTATGATTGGGTTACAAGGATGATATAACTCATTGGAAGCTTTAGTTACTTCCTGTTTATTTACAAACATGACTTTTATACATTCTAGAATATATAAAAAATGCATGTATATCTACTAAAAAGCCATGCATGTAAAATCAGCAATGGAAGTTAGGCTTTTTATCACTACATTATATTTTAATTTTTCATGTTTTATTTTATTTGAATATTTTCAATTGAGTCAGGTAGTCGATTTCTTCCTTTGCTTGAATCAACCTTGCTTATTCTCTATTATTACCTTTTGACTATCCTCTGCAATTGCTCAAATTTCTTATCCTGCTCATCTGTATTCAATTGAACTTCGAGACTTATTTCACTAATCTTACATTATAAGTCTACAAAGTAACTTTCTAATCTACAATAATAATTGATCAAAATAACAAATATAATAAAAAACAATATTCGCAAATTAAATTTTAGTCTAGGAGAATTATGAATATCTAACGGGTGACCGTGTATATAGTGGAGTGACTACACAAAATTGATTTTCAGTAATTAATTTATAGCAACCCTAGACAACAAGCAGATTAGATACACATAAAAGACAAACCTTTATGCAGATCTAATCATATTTCCAGATTGTTACCCAACCCACATTCATAATATTAAATGACAAAATTCAGAATATGGATGAGAAATTAAACTTTATATATATTCATTGCAACAAGATATGGACACTGCAATCAAGCGCTTAGCAGGACATTATTGAATCATGGTTTACATAAAATTTAGATAATAATAAATCGTGCTTTCACACTTCCAACGTAAAGCTATAACAACAAATTGAAAATTAAATTTAATGGCTAAGTGCTTTCAAGAAGATGTACCAAGTGCTTAGCCATTAAATTTAATTTTCGATTTGTTGTTATAGCTTTACGTTGGAAGTGTAAAAGCACGATTTATTATTATATTGGACAAACGTAAAGTATAAATATACAGGTTATTATAAAATTTAAATGTAATTTATTGCTTATGATGACCAAAAGTATCCTTCCCATTAACCAAAGAAAATAATATTTTCAATGAAAAAATTAACTCTACAAAGACAGATAAAAAACTAAAGTTTTCAAATATCAGAAATGATACACTAAATATGTGATCAGACTTTAAAAATAAAGAAGATTCTGAGATCAAATAGAACAGGTATTCAGCGACAACTATACACATAAAATTATTAATTCACTTCCATTTATATGAGATGTTTCAGAAAGATAAAATGGTCAATTGACATTTTATTGAATAATCAATAATAAATTAATCTTTTAAATAATTACAAAATACAATATAACAATTCGTCGATTGCTAAAACAAAGAATCATTAATATAAATAAAATAACTATTGACAAGTGCTTTTAATTCCTACGAGTCCTTATCAAGGCTAAAAAACTCCTATTTTCTCCTAAGTGATAATTTCAACATTTCATTGTATTGACCAGGAACAACTAATCGGAAAGCTGGTTAATTGTGAATTCATAGCACAAGATGAATTTTGTATTAGATATGATTCTTTAATCTTGCGTTTTTATGTGAACCTTTGGACTATATATATTGCCTGTACTATTTTGGTGAATATAAAAAGCAGAAATGGTGGAGGCCATATATGTGATCCAAAGGATTTTGCAACATTAATGCATGAAACACGATAAAAAATGCAAGATTAAAGAATCATATCTTATACAGAATTCGTCTTGTGATATGAATTCAAAATTAACCAGTTTTCTGATTAGTTGTTCCTGGCCAATGCAATGAAATGTTGAATTTATCACATAGGAGAAAATAGGAGTTTTTTACTGCCTTGATAAGGACTCGTAGGAGATGAAAGCGCTTGGCAATAGTTATTTTATTTATATTAATGATTCTCTGTTTTAGCAATTGACGAATTGTTATATTGTATTTTATAACTTGTATTAACAGAAGTATTATATTGATTTATTATTTAAATAATTACAATGAATCGACCAATTGTCATCGATTAAATGTGAAAGAATAAAATATAAAAATCATAAACGTTCAAAATCATCATGTTATTGACACATAACTTTTAACTGAAATTAAGTACTCTAGCTAAATAAATTGTTCTATTAGTAAAATATAAATACTATTTTTGAAAATTAATTATTATTACTCTAATCTTTAGAATTGCTTTAAATCACATCAACAACATATTGGTAAAATACAATATTTTCAAAATTCAACAAAAGTTTTTATACAGAGAACATAATGTTATTATACTTTTCCATAGATGTGATTTATTTCTTCCTCTCAAAATCTTACATCTTTACTACTAATATCATACTAGTTTTTCTTCCAAGTTATTTGAACTTCTGATGACTTAATAGTTCCCACAGTTTTATCCAGTAAGGATCTTATAATTTCCAATAATTACATGTGTTAACTACTATATTTCAGACAAAACATTGCATTGACTGGGACAATTTAAAACAATAAATAAGACTGTGAATAAGTGAATCATAAATCTCATTTAGAATTCATATATGTGTGTGAAAATATATTTTGGATTCGTCCACGTATACATTTGCTTGTTATTCATGTTGGAAAGCAAAAAAATATATTTTGATTAAACTCACTGACAAAATATGAAATCTGTAATCTTTGAGTAATAATTTATAAAAGGAAAAAGTATATGTATATGCCTATATAATTAAAATATTATCCAGGAATATCAGTGCATAATTTATTGAAAATATATATATCGAAACCAACGTTTTGACGAGGTCAAACTGGTCATCAACAGGGTAACAAATATTATAAATTAATTATTGGGCTACTCTAAATAGTGATGTATAAAAATTCTGTTAATAGAAAATACAAATAGTAATTATAAAAAAAAAAAAAAATTTCCAAATAGAAGATAATTTACATGTATCATCATGTTTGTTGATATAATCTGGTCTTTTAAAGATATCAATGATCTATTTGAAACATTGGTTTATATAGATATTTTCAATAAATTATACACAGATGTACCCAGATATATCCGTAGCCTGTGAAAATCTTCATTTTAATATATGCCTATATCTCTATATATTTTTATAAGTAAGAATTTTCTAATAAATTGGTGTTATATATAGAGCTTGCAAAATAAACTCTTAACAAGCTATGAGAATATCCCCAACCCCAGACCGGTTTCTGCTACTGGCGTCGTCAGTGAGGTGCTAGGATATTCAAGCATTAGATTAAAAATACCAGGACAAGCCCAGCACTTTATGGTAATGTATAATTATTAAGTAGAAAATCTGAAATTATACATTAGATAAAGTGCTGGGCTTGTCCTGGTATTTTTAATGTAATGCTTGAATATCCTAGCACCTCACTGATGATGCCAGTAGCAGAAACCGGTCTGGGATTGGGGATATTCTCAAAGCTTGTTAATAGCTTATTTTGCAAGCTCTATATATAATATTTGTAAATACAAGCTTATTAAATTAGGTCATGTGACATCTGACTTGATTTTTTTTTTGCAATAAATTGGTGTATATGTTGAAAAGAAAAGAGATAAAGAGAAAAAAATAATAATACACATATAAAAATCATTTTGAATAAATTTTTAATAATAATAAAAAATCAAACTAAATAATTTTATTATCACAAATCTTTTATTCATAAAATGTTGGCATAAAAATACAAATTTTGTCTTGATTTTTATAAATAGCCTTCATCTACATATTTAATCTAAAACAATTTTTATTTTTAACGTGCTGTATAAATCACATTAGAGTTTACAAAATGAGTTAACTCCTTTCTAATTTAATTTTAAAAAAAGTTCATATGAAATCAATAAATAATTAAATATTGATTGCATAAAAAATACTTGATTCCAAAGCAATTATCAATGTGAAAATAAATGCTTTAACTTTAAATAGTGGTGGGTTTAAATATTTTAATAAATAGTTATTGACCAATAGAGGAACTGTTAGTTTTTGGTTTGGATTTTAAAACATTTTGATCTTTTATAATGTGTAATAAAAGGGAAATAAACGACTGACTAGTTTATTACATTATACAACTATATTCAAAATTCTTATAATTATTCCATAAGTATTTTAAAACATTATGGTCAGACATTTCTAGCAATATTCGTAGGCAAGGAATTGCACGTATCATAAACACAGTATGTTAGAAAATATTTTGATCTTAGAATTATGTTACATAATGGTGTTTTCTAACTCAGAGCAATTTTAAAAAAACCTAAAATCTTTTATAATAACTTCTGCTATTAGAAACAAGAGCATATTATTAAATCTTAACCCAGTGTCTTTTCATTTAAAAACGCACCAACTTCTAATTTATTCAAGTTATGTTACTGTTGAGTACAACACGATAAGAAAAAATATAGTTATTCATTTAAATATAAATATTTATTAACATAATATTATACAGATTATATAAAAATAAATAACTAATTACAAAATAATTATATTCTAATATTTATTAAATACCATATTGACTTTCAAATAAATTACAATATTTTACAATTTCATTCTTTCAAATTTTCATTAATATTTCTTTAATAAAAAATGTAATAATAAACATTTTTTTTTATACATTGATATGGATTATTTTATCAAAATTGCACACACATTTTTAAAAGGAAAAAAAACTTTAAAATAAAATCCATACCCATAAGAAATAACATTTTTTTATCGTACATTATTTCTTTTTCGAAAAGCAGATGAAAAAATGGAATCACAATATAAAATAAGCATTATTTTATATTTTTTAATTTAAAGTTCTAATTCCTTATTGATATATAATAATAATGTTAACGTCTTTATTGCTCGACTCGAGCACCAGAACCGGAAATGCCAAAATCGATCCTGGGACCTCCCGATCCCAAGTTGGATGTTCTATGAACTGCATCAAACAGAATAGAGTATTAAACTGCACAGGGTATATTATTGGTATCTCAAAAATTTTATTACTTCTTAGCAGAGACAGTGTAATTTTTTTTTAAATTTAAGAATTATAAATTATTTTTAATCTTTGCCCTTTTATCTTCCTTCTGTTTTGTTTCCGATGTGCAGAAAAAATACATTCAAACAGAATCTTGATATAAAAAGCAACAAATTATAAATTCACTATTTTAATTAAAATTTCATTTACAACTTTACTGCAATTAAAATGAATTATAAAAAAGAATATGATAAAATAACCACTTTAGTTCTCTTCTATAATCGTAATAAAAATTTATGAATAACATTATCTTGTTCTATTAATTTCCTTAGAAACTTAAAATATAAAAATGATAGTAATCAAATATTAAAATCAAAACCCGCAAAGCTTAACAGCTTTCACGAAGATTTGTGATGATGGTATTTTAATTGTCTTCATATATTAAGTATTGAAGGTCTGTCAAGTGTTGGTGGTCGAGAGATCAGTACGGTTGCCTTGCAAGCAGTTGCTCCGGGTTGGCGGGTTCTCTTCCCGACCGATGCTATGACACATGAAAAAAAAAAAAGTATTGAATGTCTTTAGAAAAAATAAAATTGATTTACATTTTCCAATTACATTCAACTGTTAGAAATACCACATAGGTAAGTATATGTACAATGTTTTAAGAGGTATTATTCTCCTTTCTTCTTCAGGTGTTGCTGGCCTGACCAGTGACAGTACTAGCATGGGAATCGAACCTGGACCCTTAAATTCTCGAATATTTTTTTTTTTTGATTAAAGCACTACTTTAAAATTCAACATTCAGGAATATAAGAGTCCACATTCGATTCCCAGGCTAGTACTGTCACTGGTCGGGCCAGCAACACGTGAAAAAGAGAGGAGAATAATAGCTCTCAAAATGTCAGAGATCTACTAACCTGTGTGCTATTACTAACAGTTGAATGTAATTGGAAAATTGATATAAAGTTAAATTTTTCTAAAGACATTTAATACTTAATATTAGATGATGGGCTGCAGAAAGGAGTTTGCTATTAACTGAAAGGAGACCCTTTGATTCCTCTTGGAGGCCTTAAAGGAACCGAGCAGGGCAAATTCCTAATGTCCACTCCATATGTTCTTGTCACTGCAGCTGTTATTACTATGTGATTATTCATATAGTATACGAACATGGATGCGCTGCTCACCAACACGCATTGGCCAGTGTGGTGAGTTTATTGGTTTTTTACCTCTGAGATTAAGATCAAGAAACACCATGATCTTTCTTATCAGTTGCCTAATAAGGCAGAATGAATGTTGGGAGTAACGAGAAGAGATCGAAAATGCAATATATGGGTAAGAGAACAAACAGGTGTTACTGACCTCATTGAAAAAATTAAAAGACTGAAGTGGAGTTGGGCTGGACATATTGCTAGAAGAAATGATAATAGATGGACAACTGATATCTTAAACTGGATTCCAAGAGATTGTAAAAGATCCAGAAAGAGACCACATGTGAGATGGATGGATGAAATAAGAAAATGTGCAGGGGTGATGTGGAGAAGAGAAGCTAAAGATTGGAGGAGATGGATTGAACTTGGAGAGACTTTCATCCTGCAGTGGATTGATAATGGTTGATGATGATTAGATGATGGAAATAGACTAATATATAAATACAATTAACAGTTTTATAATTCTATTTTCGAAAATACAAGCTAAAAAAATATATACTTTTCTTTAATAAGATTAATTATTAATATTTTAATCTGCATCAAAAACAATAATCACTCTATTACTAATTATGTAAATGTGAGGAATGGAAGAACAACTACTTTTTGTTATTGTATTCCTCAGTGTAGCCAAGACTGTCGTTATATTCTCAAACTAAACATCATTCGATTCTCCTAGCTAACATTTAACATCTGCATTTATAATAGCAATTCATTCTATTCATGACCCATTTGTGTAATCAATGGTCAAAATGCCCAAGTTAACACTAAAATACCTAATTACTGATGGATGTTAGACCGATAAGAGGATCAATTCTGGCTGCTTATATAGATGGTGTGAGAAAGGATATGCCTGTGGATATATGTTTGGCCTGTTCATGTATGCGTGCTACCAATTCTTGGAAAAATGTATGTTTTAAAACAAAGATATTGATAATTGTTGTTTTGTGCTGGTGACCGAGTCATAAATTGTATAAAAGCAAAAGACGCCAACTATTAAATTTATATATATATATATATTACAGATGAACCGTCCATCCATAGTAGATTCATGTCCGAATTTTTGCGTTAAAAACAAGTTTTTATAAAAGAAAAACATTACCTAGAAACGATTCATCCCTTAAATTTATAATCCACTAACTTGAAGTGAATATTTAATCACTAAACATCACATGATCGCCATTCTTTATGCTTACACAAGCTTGGTGAGTAGGCACTAGACCTTCCTGCATCCGTTGGTTACTCTGGCTTGCACTGAGTGGCGCTACTGTATGGAGAGTTTTGCCTCTTTGTGACGTGAATATTGATTTGATTTTTACAACAAATTAGCATATCTTACATACATTTACCACAATCTTAATTCATATGACCAGACTTATTTTTTTAAAAAGTCGTTCCAGTCATGTGATTTAAGCATCTCCTTACACTTGCCCATGAACATCGACTTGAAAAGCATAAGTGTATGCTTATGCTTAGAGCTTATTTATATATAAGCCAGTGTTTGCCTGCCATGCTGATATCATGACTTGAATGTGCCTAAGTTATATATTATCAATTTAATTGGATAAACCTATTCGATCTATATCAGCAGTGAGATACAATCTCACTTTGTGATTTATTATTAGTTGGCTGAGCTAGTTTATATCATCTTAATCGAGGCATATAAATATATACCTATGACAATTATATATCAGGTTATAAGAATGAACTGGTAAGACTTAGACTTAATAAATTTAGAGATACTTAATAAATTCAGTTCACGGACAAGCCAAATGACTAGTTTTTTTGAAGCTTTTTTATAGACAATATCTTTATCAAAATCTATTCCTACTATAATCCTAGTCTCAGCATTACAATGTGAGATAGTCCAAATGGGCAGATTAATTTCAGATCAACAATCAAACTTTATCAAACCATCTACTCTTTCTATTTTTATTACTGCTGCCCAAAGTTTGAGTCAAATTTAACGATTACTCAAAAAATTCAATTTCATTTAAGCCTGCAAACCTGTAGAGTATTCTTTAATAGATCAAGAAAAAGTTATGTATAATATATTCACATACTGTATAAAATGTTTTGCAACAATGAAAAAGCAAGCATTTTCTCTAAGCAGTGGAAATGCTTCAGAATTTGATTTTTCAATAACTACGACTGAACTTTTTTACATTGGTCACTAGAATGGTTAATTCGCATCAAATGGTTGTTTATTTTTCACTTGTGATATTATAAAAAAAAAATCTTTAAATTTATTTCCACTTATGTACATATTTTATCTGAAAAAGAGAAATGGATTTTCAAAAATACAACATGAAAGAAATGGGTAATTTGTTTCATTGGTAAATGATGAATGGAACACAAAGGTTTTCTTTTCCTAACTTAAAATCACCATTAAATCTGTCTAACAGATAATCTTTTAATATTTAAAGTTTATTTAGCATATAATATCAGCACATCAAAACTCAACACCAACAGCTGTTAACCAGTCGAGAGTCACACCCTCCATGTTATGTAGAGCCAAGAGGTCAACAGGGGCCTGGTAGATTGGACATGCCTTGTAAATATGGATCATGGTTTGTGGTCTTCTATACTCACAGTTTTGAGAGTCTATAAATCATCACTTCCCTGGCCCGTTCTGATTCCGTTAATCTTTGGCAAGAGTTTTCTTGGGAGAAACTAGGTACTTAGAAAGTAGGGTCAGAATGTACAATTTTGACTTCTTCTTTTTTTTACTTTGGCATAAATGACTCATTTTTGACTTCAATAAATTTTTTGATTTTTTTCCCCTAGGAATTTGAAAAATGATAAATTGAAAATTCAACTTTAAAGACAATCTCAAGACACTGTCCTAAAAGAAGACAAAAGCCTATTGTTATTGAAGAATATTCCTTTTTGTCTTTTATATTTAGACGTACTAAAATTTCTAAGATTTTTTTTTTTTCATTTAAAAAGCAACATCTATTTTACCATCAGGAAGAGTATCCGTGCAAGATTAATCACATGACAACATAATTTTTGACTTTTTTACTGATAAGACGGCAATCCATAAAACTATACAATAAAATAAGGATAATCATAGAGTTAATTTCTCCTTAAATCATGTAACATTTGAGCACTCAAGTATCACATTTGGCAAGAGCATTACACTCAACTGACCAAATAAGGTTATTTTTACTTTATTCAGAAGAGAATCAACGCAAACAATCTTAAGCTTAGTCAGCTTACTGTACAAAACTGATGCTTCTTTAGATATCCAAATTAAATTAAACATTAATATTCACAAATTCTACATAAATTTGCCACAGATAAAAAAATTAGTCTGAATGAAATTTTTTCATTCGTATTAAAAAACCAAAACATGTGTCAAGCATTGGTGGCCTAGCGGTTAGCATAGCTGCCTATCAAGCAGCTGGCCCGGGTTCGCTTCCCGGTCAACACTTTGACATATAAAAAATAAATAAATTCTGTATTGTATAAAAGTGGTATGACAAATGTCACTGACAGAGTCTTCACTTTATGGAATGTCGTGTCGTTAAAATTACCACCATTTTATAGAGTCTTTGCAAGTCTTTTGAACGTTACTCGTTGAAAACTCTTTTAAAAAAACGACAATCTGGTGTCATCAGCTTACTTTGTTCAATGTCAAATGTCCATATGTCATTCTTGAAACTAAGTCAATTTTAAATGCTGGATTTCAAGCATTTTATATTTGTTTAACTATTTATTTTTCACATGATAGGAAATAGTCCGACTATTTACATGCTAAACATCATTCGTATTCTTCATAAAGTATACTCTTTGAAAGTATTGACTTGAATTTCCTTAATGTTATTCCTTCTCCTGCTCATATTTTAATGATTAAATCAACTTCTACAGAAATAATCATTACATCAAAGAAAAGATTCTATTTGATTTAAACTTCCGCTTAAATAATAGTAACATTGCTTATTGAATGCAAAAGGAAAAAAGTGAAATCTTTTTTTTTTTACTATACAATGTATCGTAACAAGAATTAGTAACAAGAAGTAATTCGTGACTATAATACACAATGAAAAAATATATTTTAGATCATTTTAGTTTCTATGGAAAATTTTTAACACAAAAACTTGTTTGATCAATAAATTATATAAAGAAAAATAAAATATTTGGTAAAAAAAAAAAAACATAAACAAAAATACTTAATTTTCAATGTGTTGCAAAAAAGCTGGTAAAGCTAAGAATACATCTGTGATACATTTCAAAATTTTAAATGGGGGGGGGGGGGTCATATAACAGCAAATGAAACAAACATCTGGAAGAAGGTCAAAGATTATTTGAAGAATTAATAATAAAAGATTCTCTGTTCATAGAAATAAAGTGTTGGCATTTACATTAACAATAATTAGCAAATTGTTTTAAAATTAAACTATATGGTATACATTTTGTCTTTCAATCAATATGATTTATATACTTCGTAATAAATAAGTAAAATTATATATATATATAAAAGGAAATAAAACGGCATAAATAAAAAATACGAGAAATATGAAATAAATACAGAATTTGTGTGAATTTGAAGAAAACAATGTCAGTGGTATATTGCTTTGGCTCAAGTATGCATGAAAAAACAACGAAACATTATTTTTTAAAATAAAAATCGCATTCCATGGAAAAGAAGTGATAACGTTTTAATTTCCCCTAAACTCCTTTCTACTCTATTCGGAGAATATTCACAATTTTTACATCACCGATTTAAATGGCCATATGTTTAGTTTAAAGTGGAATGCGGAAAACTGGGATTAACATATAAATAACAATATATTTGTAGAAATATACACACAGGTGTTTGTAAAACAATTCCCCCCCAAAATAATAAATAAATAAAATTTTGGTGAATTATTAGCACAATGGAGACATCATCATTGTTGATTTACATGATAGAAAATTTGACCGTTCATCATATTAGCATAAATTATTTTATAAAGAATTTAAAATAAAGTTGTTTTCTTAAAAAAATTAATGTATCTTTGAAGTGGCGGAATAAAAATATTCTATCACTAATTGAGGAGACAAAATTTATTTTTACAAAATTTATTTAAAAAAAAAAAGAAAAGACTTCTTTAAATTTCTATACTACATTAGAAAAATTTTAATTCCTCGGCAAAAATGGCAAATCAAATAAGACGAAATAAAAATCTAGCCAGGGTGAGCTACTATAAGTATTGAAAATTTTTTATGATCTACCATATTGAACACTTCATAAATATCTTTTTTGAATAATAAAGTCCTACTTTCTAAAACTCCTAATTAGGATTGCATTTGAGTGAAAAGAGACATTGTCCAAAAAGTAGGCCACAAAATGGAAAATAAACGGTAAATAAATATGTAGCGAAGATAATGACCCTGAAAAGTAAATTTCAACGATAGAAAGAGATAATGGGAATATATATATGAATATTACTAGTAATAAAAATGTCTATATATATATAGATGCCTGTCAAAAAATAAAATGCATAAATACAAATTGTTCTTTATATTATATACAAATATATTTTTAAAAAAATATTCCAAAATATTTGATATTTTATATTATTACTGAAATATAAATAATTAACAAAAATGATAACTCAGAAAAATCAAATAATAATCACAATTCAATCTTTTATTGCTCTCTAGATTCAAAAATATGAAAATGGCGCACATATATAAAAAAAGAAGATAATATTTTCTATGCGATAATTTAGAAACTAATTTTATAATACATAACGTTGAAAATAAAATCTAATGAATGATTAAAAATTTTAAGAATGAATCATTTGTAAAATTCTCAATAGATGGCGCTAAATGTCTTTAAATTATGTAAATGTCTGTAAATTATGTAAGGAAGGAATAGAAAATATTAGACATCTGTTAATTGAATGTAAATGCTTGAAAACAGAAAGGGCACATATACTGAAGTTATGGAAGAATAAATATGACAAAAATGATTATACAGAAAGTGGATTATTGGTTTTTATGCTGGGTTTGGAAAAAGATAAGGGGGATTTAGATATAAAGGCCATAGAGTTGACAAAGATTATGTTGTGGAAATGGGATGGAGCAGAATATGGGAAAACTTAGACTGGGGAATGCAAAATTAAGTAGCTAACAGGTTTCTCTGGGCATAATTGCTGATTCTTGAGTGCGTTTAAGAAGAAACTACAGTACATCACATCACATGGATCTTTAGCAACAAGGGAATATACATGTAATTAGAAAAATATGGGTGATTTAGTCTGCAAGTTGTGTAAGGAAGGCATAAAACATATTAGGCATCTGTTAATTCAATGTAAATGCTTGGAAGCAGAAAGGGTACGAATATTGAAGTTATGGAATAATAAATATGAACAAAGTGATTACATAGATACGGGGTTATTAGTTTTTATGCTGGGTTTGGGAAAAGATAAGGGGCATTTAGATATGAAGGCCATGGAGTTGACAAAGATTATGTTGTGGAAATGGGATGGAGCAGATTATGAGAAAACTTAGGGTGGAGAATGGAAAGGGAAGGTAAAGTGGCTAACAGATTTCTCTGGACATAGCTGCGGAGAGATTCCTGATTCCGTATAAGGAGAAGTCACAGTGCATCACACCACATCATGTTTTTAATAGAATGCAACGATATGATTTCTGAATACAGTAATTGTTTAAAACAATTCATCTGTTTGTACAACATGATATTTCGAAATCTAAATTTATCTGGATTTACAGTAATATTAAATTCATATTATGAAATAGTATCCTAATTTAGACATTTCCATTACTTTATCATTTTATTTGCGCTCGATTTATCATCACTGTTTGCGAGTAAACTATGCGTACCATAAAAAAAAGTACTACTACCCGAAAGCATAACAAAAATAAATATGCATGTATAAATTATAATAATTTGATGTTGATATAAACAAGACTGACAAATCGAGAAAATTTCTATAGGCAAGAAAAATTAAAATTTAAAAATGTATTCAAAATATATAGTCATGGAATAATTTTTTTTTTTTAAAATGATCTGGAAAATACTAATGCAAGAGCCTATGCAGTTAAACTGAATATTTATCCTCATTTAATGGTAGATCACAAAAAACTCCCTACTACATCAGAATTGCTAATTTATATATATACAACAACAATAGTGATTTTTTTATTTTATTTTGCAGAGGAATTAAAATGAAAAAAGGGTTTAAAAGGCATTTTGGTTTGATTTTTTTATTTTTTTTAGAGCATATGTTTTTAATTTACTTTTTTCCTAACAGGTGGCGCTTTCCCCCTATACGTATTTTAATCCAATCACCATTAATTTCAAATCTTGGTAATATAAATTAAATATTGAAACTAGGATTAAAACATTTTCTTGAAAACAAGAAACGACTGTAATTTCTTTTTTAGCTATGTCATTAAAAACAGAGGGAAAAAGAGTTCATATATAAATACATAATTAAATTCAAAGTTGAAAAGCTAAAAAACCTAATGCATAATTTTACAACCTGATTGGAAGATGAAGTCCTTTTGCAGCGAAAACGGCCTTCCTATTTGACTAGCTGTCCTTGTGACCTTTATTATTATTATAAAACATGAACGTCACTTGATTGCTTAGAGAAAATAAAATGAACAACCCTCCCATACTACCCTGACCACGGTGCTTTAATCACAGTAATAACGCAGAAACTTTATACAAGTTCTTTCTTTGGTTTTGTAGTTTGATATTTGGCAACAAAAATTATAAGTTATCAGTCTTATACATTTCTTTTTTTTTTAAAGTAACATATGACAGCACCATTTTATAAGGAGAGTTGGGCTTCACAGCACAAATATGTCTTTGGTCAAAATCTCATAAATTTACGCACATGGTTTGTATCTTACTGCAGTTTATTCAGAGTGAATTTCCACTGCTGAGTCAATGAATTCTTGTCACACATTTCAACAGTCAAACCTTTTGTCTTCTCATCCTTGCTGTCGATGCACAGGTTAATGGTAGCATGCTTCAACATTTTCTCATTTTCAATCCTGTTCCATTTCTGAAAAATATATACAAACAATTTTAACATTCTAAATTAGATTTATTTTTAATAAATACTTAAATATAAGTTTAATGCCTCAAATATCCCTTTCATGAAATAGTGCCTCCTTTCACATTTAACACCTTAATGCAATTCAGATATATGTGATTCATTTGGCTAAAATAATTTGAGGCATTTAATTTGTTTTTTCTTAAAAAACCCAGAAATATTTATAAAATTTAAAGTTAAAAAATGAAAAATGGTTGATTTGTTTCAATAGCATATTTTGTTTCTCCATATATCTATGCCACCTAGATGAAAGCTTTAGTAATTAGTACATGCTGATAATAGTGCTTAATCCTATCCAATATCCCAAGTTTCAAGCTTATGTCCTTCGTTAGCGAGGAGCTTTGGATATTGGACTAGTGTCTGAACCATTAAGAATCTAATGCATTTTTCTCTGCTGGCTATCATTTACTTTTCTGTTTCATTATCAAGTTATCAGTCCAATTTAAAAAACATCTAACATTTTCAACCTAAGCCAACTTGCCTGTATAGACATATAGAACTGAAACCAGTTCAGTTTCTATATATTATGTTGTCCTTAGTTTTCTGACAATTATAGGCATCTCTATCCTGTGGCCAGGAACAGTATTAAAAACAATTAAATATCACATGATCCTGTCACATGACTTCTGCTTACTCAATGTTCTTTCAGTAGTAAAGTTTTTGTTTTCACCATATCTATGCCGTTTACTTAAGATTTTAGTATTTAAAAGATGCAGATGACAGTAAAAATAGACTATATCATAGCCCCCCCCCCCCATATTTTTACAAAGTAGTTTAAATTTAAAAAATAAATAAATCTATAAATCTTATAATAACTAATATTATTCATCTAAATTGTAAATAAACTACTTGTAGTTATTTTCATTTTAAATTAAATGCCACTTAGAAGACATATAGTAGTAGTATATATTTATATTGATGCAAAAAAAAAAATGGTAAGAATAAGAAAATTATTTAGATGATATTGCTGAAGGAAATAAGTAAAAATATCTGCAGAAAAGAGCAAAGCATCAAAACATTTGATGAAGATGTCTGAGTGATGTATGACATTGTATTTTATCACAACCATGTCTTCCAACAGTGGATTTCCTACAATCAACAAAATAATTTCCAATATCTGTGAAGTGAAAATCTATAACTGTTGTCTTTCAAGATCCCAGAACCCTAAAAAAATTTGAAAATGTTCAGATTAGTTCATCTAAAACTCGCTACCCAAATTAATATTAGGGAGAAAATATTTAAACCAGACAATGATCATAAGATTTTTTGCCCTTAAATGTAAGTCTATGCTTATATATTTGCATGCTTGCTATTGAAACTATGACAGAGATATATGTAAATGAAGCCATTGTGAATATGACCTTTGATTTTGGTCTTCTAAAAAAAATAAGTTTTACCACATCATACAAATATGGTATATCACATCTAGCTGATAGGTACCTCTTTTTTGATGGCCTTTGTAAAACATTTGACCAAACTTAACATAGGCATCATCAATGAAAAAAATGTTTCCCTAAGACTATTATTCTTCATCCAAATGCATTCCACATTGAGATCTCCAAAATATAAGGGGGATAGAGGGTGGCATAAGCACATTGCCATAGATATATATTAACAGCTAATCAAAATGAATTATTAAATATTTTCAAAAATTGTAGGAGACAATGTCTGGCTTCAATATCAGTTTTGAACTTGTGATAATGATAAACAGAATTATACTATAAAAATAATTATCTAACTATACCTACAATTAATATAATAACTTGTCTAAACTCACTTTCAAAAAAGGGGAATTGGTAATGGAACTGCTGACTACTATTTCTCAAAAAGAATAATCCTGCGATCATGGACAAAGTATTTCAAGAATTTCTTTTGTAGAAAAACTATCTGTTTCGATTTATTTTATATTCCAAAATCATAGCTTTATTAAATTTAGCTTCCTGTCTTAAATGTGTTAATTATGTAGATTTTTTTTTATTGAAAATAAATAAACTTATTTTAAGTCCACATTCAATTCACTCCAATGTATACAGTACAATCCTAAACAAATTACTTCTTGCCTTAGATTTTAAATATAAATTTTATAATCACCTCAAACTAGATTACCATTTTTTGAAATATGTACTTCCTCCAGAGAGCTGAAAATTCCAAATCTTTGGCATTCGATTTGGGTAATTATCTATATCCTACTCTAGAACCATCTACTATAAACTAGAGTAATCAATGAACACCTGATGGGACCCTGCTTTAACATCCCATTTCTAGACCAATTGGTTTCTGGATGTTTGTCTTCATTAGAAGACTGGAATTCAAAGCTTGAAGTAATATACTTTTGCAATGAATAGTCACCTTTTATTCCTTTATACTATGCAAACTAATAATCTGAAATTAAAAAAACCAACCAACCATAATTTCAAATCCAGGCACTTGCATAGCTATATAGATCTGATATCAGGTCGATTTTCTGTATACTTTAGAGACCTCAGTTCCACAACAGCTGTAAGTTGCCTTATACCCTTTGGTTAGGAAGTTTTATACCAACAACACCATTGTATGACTTCTCCTATGACTGATTATCCATTACTTTCACGAGTTTCACCCTACTACAGAGCCATTTAACTGAAATACTGAGTAATCAATGGTCTCAAGGTGCCAGCACAGTTTCGTTTGACATGTCGGCATTTAATTAGGCTATTCCAAATGCGTATTCACTTTCTTCCAGAATTGTATTTCAGATAGGAACACTCAATCTAATAGGAATCAAAGTATAGTTACAATAGATATAGAGAAAATGTATCCAAGCATTCCCAAGAATGAAAAGTTTACAAATATTGGTGCAAAATTATATCTATACATCAATGATATAAATATAATACATACAAGGGGACTCAGGAATAACTAGAATTGTTCTCTGGTAGGCATAAATGTTATAGTATATGCTTCTGGTGCTAGATATCTCTTGTGGAGTTCCTTTTGCATCAGTCAGCTATATGACATCACCGTGTAAATCATGGTGCTATGTAGGCTATTTTTTTGTAAAGTGTGTTTTACATATTTGTCAATTTCTGTAATTGCTGAAAAGTGGCCCAATGTGAATTTTGGTTTGCTTTTAGGGAAAACAGAAGGGGAAAACAGTTGTAATGCTTAAAACAGCTTATAAGGAAGTTGCTCTGAAAAAATTACAAATTTACCAGTAGTTTAATGGAAGTGTCAAATGCAACATGACCTTAATTAAAGAGGCTGGTGATTGAAGTCCAATGTCACAATGAAGCGATTTTCTTTTTTATGCAAGCAGCGTTGTTCACTCAGAATTTGTTCATCAGGCATTACAGTTCTGCAACTTTTGCATGATGCAATAAAATGTAAACATCCCATTTTGTGGCAAAATGAATGCAAGTTTTACCACAATAGCACAAATAATGCACAAGGCCGTGTGAAACAATTTTTAATTAAATTTAGCACGACCCAGCTTATCCATTGGCTACCTTTGTTCAATTTCAGTTCATGTGACTTTTTAGTCTCTCAAATGAAAATATGTCTTTTTTTTTTGCAGGACTTAGAAGTGGTGAAAAAAAAAAAAGATGGACGCATTAAAGGCATCACTTTGCAAGAGTTTCCGGACAAGTTTGAAAAGTGAAAAGACCATTTAGATGGGTGCATTGCATTAAATAGACTATAATTTGAAATGAATTTGCAACAACTTAAAATAAATACACATGTTTTTATTACAAAATTCTGGTTGCTTTTGGAACCTCCCTCGCATTACAGAAGAAGATTTAACATTGACACCTAATAATTTTTATTCTAAATACAAGATGGGTAATGGGTTGGACAATTAGTTAGTTAATGACATCAATATTTATAAACGAATTATAAATTAATATAATTTTTAAAAAATCAATATTAAATCAAGAAATAATACATTATTCTAGATATGTAGATGACATTTTAATCATTGGTAACGAAAGAGCTATGAATAATATTTGCAATGAATTTAATAGTAATGTATACGATATTAAATTTATAAAAGTAAAATTTAACATTAAAATAAATTATTTAGATGTAGAGATTAGTATAGATAATGATAATAAAATTATATTTAAACATTTCATTAAAGATAATAAATTAAGGAAAATAATTTCTATAGATCATATCAAACATGAATCTAATTTATGCAGAAGTTGCTGAAACCCCCTAGTGAGCTATATCTAAATTAATGCAACTCTATCAATAAATGAAAAACTACAGAATAAGCCCTCCCCCATACTTTAGCTTGGACTGTATATAAGCATGAATACAACAGTTGGAAACTATTACAAATTTTAAATATAATACAGATTAACTAATTTATAAAAGGAACAATTTATTAAATAATCAAAAAGTATGGATATAACACTAGTAATATTAAAAAAGTACCTTTTAATTATAAACCATCTAAATTAAATAATAGTAATCTTTCTATTCTAAATAATAATTGTAATAACAATAGTTCTAATAAAAAATGGATAAAATTTTCATACTATCCTGAAATTTATAATACATGAAAAATTATATAGTGAACCGGATGGGTTGTAGATCTCTTGGGGAGGAAAAACTAGCATGAACTTTTACTCTTTAATAAAATCTAATTATAAAATATAAACTTGTGAAACAAAATTCTAAGACTTATACAAAAAAAAAAAAAATGATACAATTATAAACTTATACCTTCGATTTTCTCCAACGCAATTTAATTATTGTACCACCACGGCCCCTTAGGCAGAGAAGAATATCCAGAGAATACTTGTGACTAAGTCGGAGCTATATATATAGGATATATAACTACGACTGCGTTTCAAGGGCACATATCTTCTCATCTGCAAAATTCAACACCTATCATTCAAAGCACTTTTTTGTTTTGGAGTAAACTCCGGGCGCCAGTTAGCTACAAGAACTAACGTGCCCTGAACGATGGCAAACTAATTCAGCGCCTAAGAAATCCCAACAAGCTCAATCAAAAAGACATAATACATTGCTGCTTTAATTAGTGATAAAAGAATTGACGGACAAAATATTAAGTATTAAAGATAATTTATTTTAACTAAGTACTTATTATTACAATTTTTAAACTACTTATAAATTTTCTCAATTAAATATAAACAATGATTCATAATAACCTCAGGCACACACATATTATAATAAGATATACAGTAGTAATATAATTCAGCATTAAAATAATTACAAGCATTCAAAACACGCACATCAACAGTTCATTTTATGCAGTTATAGAGTTCATTTATTAACTGACTCTGGGAGGCTTCAAGATTATTGCAATGTCTACATTAATATCAGAAATGGAATAAGAAAATGTTTTTTTTATTACCTATAGAATTTTGGACATTGAATTCTTGCTGTTTGCTGCTTCAAGTGAGTTTTCCAACCGGTTGGATTTGAGGTTTTTGTGGAGGTTCCTACTACTGCAACCTTGTGATACTCTTTTATTCAGGCAGTTAGATATTTTTGGTGGCTTCAAATTATTAGATGGGCATCAATTCTAATGGGCAGGCTGCTGATGTTCCATTGGACTGGAGCTGAAATCCAGCCGTATGCTTCTGACAACTGCTAACACTGCAAGATCTTTAGATACATCACTGACTCTGACTGACTGACTGAATCTGATTCTCACTATATTTATATGATGACCTGTTATCACTTTGTTAATTAGTTTCTATATCTGCCAGCTATATCCGTTGTTGAAATTCATCCACTGCTTTTGATTAAATTCTGATAAGATTTTAATCCTGCTTTCAATTGGTAGCCATTGCTAATTCTGTTGTTTGTGGATTTTTACTCAGTAGCCATTGCTAATTCTGTTTGCATACAATCCTCAAGGGAAATTCCAATTATAGGCTTTCATCTGTTTTTTAATTTTTAACTTTCCTATTTCATTATATTTATTAATATTTTAATCTGCACACATTTTATCATTCCTTTATGTTTACAATCAATTCGTTATTTACAACCTTATTTATTTTAAATAAATGAAGAGATTTCTAAACAGTGAGGATTGCCAATTCCTCAACAAGCTTTGTGATAAATGCTTAGCCAGAGCCAGCACTTAAAATATCTCTGTCAGAACCCCCCCAAACCCCTGACCATGGTTTCATGCTTTGGCACTCCTCAGAGAGGTGACAGGGTAGGTTCAGACACTTACAAGCTTAAGAGATAGGTCATGTGATCTATGACTCTTATTTTGACAAGAGATTTCTAGTTTTATTTTTTAAGATTTCTTTCCCTTTTTTTCTTTAATAGTTTAAATGAAATAAAAGTATTTTTACTTTCATGTAAAAGATTTATTTTCAAACTGCTATAGCTAACTTTTGATTACTTGAAATTCAACTACTTTTAACCTTTCTAAGTTACATTTTCTACCCCCTTCTAATTAATTGTAACTTTTACTGATAAATGACGTTTATATGAATAACTCTTTAATACATAAAACTATGAATTAATTAACTTTTAGCAAAATGTATTTTGTTTTAAACTAATAATAATAAAAAAAACTCTTCAGACTTCTATAAATTTATTTATTTTCAAATGAGATGTTTTTTTCTCTTTTTAATCCAATTATTTAAGGACAAATTATTCTGCAATAATTTTATTGTTTATCAATCACTTTTAAAACCTTTTGTGTTATTTATAAAAATGTTTATTTTTTAATAATGGTAAACGAACAATTTCAACATGTACCTTGCCTCGCAGTACATTACACCATTCCCCCAACAAGAGTTTCACCTCCTTCAGGGCTAGTGAGTTGTGAATGTTTAGTTGCTAAGATTGAATGGCTAGCTTCATGTGAAGGCATGATGATGTCAGTCATTAGCAGTTTCCTGTTCTAAACTTATGCATTTCTCATTTGCATTCTACAAAATAGTAAACAATGCACTCACTGGTGTCTGCCATTTGACAATTATTTGAAGTTGTATGATTATACTTTCAAACAGACTTCCTTTACAGGAAATATTCGGATTCACTGATGTAGTTTTCCAATCGGCCTGTTAATGCCATTATTTATTTCCATTGTCATTTCATTGGTCAGCTGACCTGTATGTTAAATTTAAAGTTTTTAACACGATAATTTGGATTAGTTAAGCTTATAATAAAGTTTACAATAGTGAGGAACTTTAGATTTATGAATATTGAATTTAAGGTGATGCTCTATCAAAGGCAACAATCGGTAGAAATTTGATATACTTTTCTACAAAGATCCTCCTGATTTCTCTTTTTTTTTTAAGGTCAAGACTAAAACATGGTTTCCAAACATTATGAAGAGTTTGACTTATGAAGTTATTTGTCATTCTCATGTGAGCAACTTCTTATCAAATATTTTTGTCTTTTCCCAATTGAACATATGGAAATTGATAAATCCATAATCCACTGCTTTTCTTTTCTCTTGAAACTACTTTGTTCCTTTAATGACCATTCCATAGATATGCTGGGTTTGTCAATCTAAGTCTTTTCACAATCACATGGTACTTCAAAGGTGCAGTTTTTGTTTTTCCACATTTCCAATTTGGAAATGCTACTCTGATATATAATACTGATTGACGAATTTCTTTAATTTGTCTGCTACCTCTGATATATGACAGGGCCTATAATTGTTTTTCCCTTTGATGTTCCACTTAATTGTCTTTTTAAGGTTTTCTTGATGATTGATGGACAACCATTATTCAAAAAAATTTGTTCTAAGTAAGACTATTTCTTTTTAAGTACCTGGATTTTTCATAGTGATATATAATTCCAAATGTTGTGAATCTGGCATTAATGGATATATATGCTGTTTTCTTGCTGCCATGATGACTTGTTTTGTCAGAAGAATTTTTCTTGGTGGCAAGACACCATAACAAAAACCCAAAACTAGACTTGTATTATGACCCTGAAAGTAAACAAAAGTAGTTTATTCTGTAACCAATGAATTGGAAAAAAAGATATTCCTAGAACAAACTCCCATAAAGAATGGTTAACCCTCTATCGTTAAAAAAACCTTAAATAGACTACAAAAAAAGAAATATCAAAGAAAAAACAATCATAGGTACTGTAGCGCACCCATATATATTAGGGCTTGCAGTATAAACTAAAGAACATCTGTAATCAACATATTATCAGAACAGATTTCCAAAGTTACAGTGCACTAAGAAAAATCCTAACATCTATGAAAACTAAACTGGAAATACTAAAATGATATCAAAAATGTCAAGTGAATGTGAAAAAATATATATTGGTGAAACAAGCCAATCCATTGAAACATGATTAAAAAAAACACAAAATAATGATTAAAGAGAAGCAGCGCATGCATTTACCAATAAACATATGTCTGCTTGCAAAAAGACAAAAATACTGGAGAGAGAAAAAAATTTAAAAAAGTTCTCAGACCGTGATGGCAAATAACTCCATAGATCAACCTCATCATCATCATCATTATCAACCATTATCAATCCACTGCAGGATGAAGGTCTCTCCAAGTTTAATCCATCTTCTCCGATCTTTAGCTTCTCTTCTCCACATCACCCCTACACATTTTCTTATTTCATCCATCCATCTTACATGTGGTCTCCTTCTGGGTCTTTTACAATCTCTTGGAATCCAGTTTAAAATTTCAATTGTCCATCTATTATCATCTCTTTTAGCAATATGTCCAGCCCAACTCCACTTCAATCTTTTAATTTTTTCAATGAGGTCAGTAACACCTGTTTGTTCTCTTACCCATACATTGCGTTTTCGATCTCTTCTTGTTACTCCCAACATACATCTCTCCATACTTCTTTGAGTGGTCTGAAGTCTCTGTATTGATCTTCTATTAAGTGTCCAAGTCTCAGATCCATAAGTAAGAACTGGTAAAACACATTTGTTAAAAACCTTTCTTTTCAAACACATAGGCATATTTCCTTTTAATATCAAGTTATTTCTACCAAAAGCACTCCAACCAAGTTTAATTCTATGATTAATTTCCTCTATTATGTTTCCATCTGTATTAATAATGGTATTTGTAGCTCTTAACTTCTTCTAATTCATCATAATCAATCTTTATTTTCATATTTTGAGCAAATCGATTAAACATTACTTTAGTCTTTTTAACATTTATCTTTAGTCCTACTTTCCTACTTTCATCTGATAACTCCTGCAACATTTCCTGCAGCTCGGAAGCATTATTTGCAAAAACAACTACATCATCTGCGAAATCTAAATGACTTAAATAATCTCCATTTACTTTCACTCCTTTAGTTTCCCATTTTAATCCACAAAATACTTCTTGCAGCACTGCTGTAAAAAGTTTTGGAGATATGGAGTCACCTTGTCTTACACCTTTCTCAATGTTGACTTTCCCAGTATCATTATGTAATCTAATTGTTGCTGTTGCATTTTTATAAATATTCTTTAAAATATGACAATATCCTGGATCTATACCTTGATGATCCAATGCTTTAATCACTGAAGAAATGTTTATAGAATCAAATGCCTTTTCATAATCTACAAATCCAAAACATAATGACAACTCATATTCATTTGTCCTTTCTATAACTTCTCTCAATACTTGAATATGATCTACTGTACTAAAACCACTTTTAAATCCAGCTTGTTCTCTTGGTTGGTGAAAATCCAAGGTTCTCTGTAGACGAGTTGTAATTATCTTGGTAAAATTTTTTATATAAAACTGATAAAAGGCTGATAGGTCTGTAATTTCTAATATCTTCTTTATCACCTTTTTTAAATATTAATATTATTACTGCATTCTTCCAATCATCCGGTACATCTTTATCATTTAGACATTTGGTATATAACTTTGCTAATATTTTTTTTGTTTCTTCACCTGCTTCTTTTAATATATCAATTATAATTCCATCATTACCTGGAGCCTTTCCTTTTTTCATACATTTAATTGCATTTCTCACTTCTTTATTTAAAATTCTGGGCAATTCGGAAGATGTAATAGATATAGGAGGTACTTGTTCTTTATTACTATATAATTCTTGATAAAAATCTTCTACCAATTTCATAATGTCATCCCTCTTTTTAGTAATAATTCCATCTTTTTTCCTTATTGCAGATATAAATTTCCTACCAATACCAAAATGTTGTTTTACATTCTTAAGACTTTTATTTTCTTCTACAGCTTTTCTTGCTAGTTCAGTTATACTTTCTTATATCATTTTCAACTCTTTTCCGCACCATTTTACAAAATTCGAGATATTCAATTCTTTTTAATGCATCATTCTTGCATATCTTCATATTCCTTCTTTTCTTCATAAGTTCTCTAGTCTCAGTAGAAATTTTATTAGTCAATTGCTGCTTTTTTCTACCAGCTATCTTTGTTGCAGTTTTTAAAAGTGTATCAGTTATTTTCATATTAATTTCATTCAAATCTGAATCATGTTCAAAATCTACTAATACTTGAAACCGATTTGTAAGTTCTAATTTAAATTCATTAGAATGTTTCTGAAGATTAGGAATATCAACTGTAAATATAGTTTTTCTTAATAATTTTTGTCTCTCTAGTTTTACATTAACATGTATCTTACCCCTTACTAATCGATGATCACTTCCTGTGTTAAATTTATTAAGAACATTACAATCTTGAAATATGTATTTCCTGTTAGTCAAAATATAATCCAATTCTGCTGTACCTTCATTTGGATGCTTCCATGTCCATTTCCTTCTAACATTTTTCTCAAAAAAAAGAATTCATAATATAAAGTTTTTCCTTCTCTGCAAACTCCACAAGTCTATGTCCTCTCTCATTTCTATTACCATAATCAAAATTACCTACAACACTTTCATCTTTCATTTGTTTACCAATTCTAGCATTAAAATCTCCCATAACAATTTTAAAATGTTGTTTACTCTGATCAAAAGCCTTTTGTACATCCATATAAAAATCTTCTACTACTTCATCACTGTGAGAACTTGTTGGGGCATAAACCTGAATTATCCGCATTTGATATCTGCTATTAAGTTGTATAACTAATCTTGACACTCTGTCTGATACACCATCAATCTCCACAATATTGTTCTTCCACTTTTTATTTATAATGAATCCTACTCCACTTGTATTTCCAATATTTGTGCCTTTATAATAGAGCATATGTCCACTTTTTAAATCAATTGTCTCTTCACCTTTTCTTCTAACTTCACAAAGTCCAATAATATCCCATTTAATATAAGAGAGTTCTTCTAATTCTTGCAATCTTCCTTCACTTGAAAGTGATCTGCAGTTGTAAGTACCTAAATAAAAAGTCGTCATCAAATGGCAGCCTGGGTCCGCCTCCAGGATATTCTTAGCACCCTCCGCCTTCGGCCACCAACCGCTGCCTTGGTTGGTGACTTTACAGCCTCCTGGGATTAAGGGCCATGCTTTATTTTTGTCTGTCATAATTGTATAATTGGGAAAAATCTTTATCATTTACACAAACATTCATTCTGCCTTATCAGGCACTGAGAAGAAAGACCACAGTGTTTCTTGATCTTAAACTCAGAGGTAAAAAGCCAATAAACTCACCACGCTGGCTAATGCGTGTTGGTGAGCAGCCCATCCATGTTCGTATACTATATGAATAAACATATAGTAATAACAGCTGCAATGACAAGAACGTATGGAGTGGACATTAGGAATTTGCCCTGCTCGGTTCCTTTAAGGCCTCCAAGAGGAATCAAAGGGTCTCCTTTCAGTTAATAGCAAACTCCTTTCTGCAGCCCTAATGCGACAAAAAATAGAAAAATCAGGAAGATCCTAGTAGATAGTGACAT
This sequence comes from Epiperipatus broadwayi, assembly GCA_028023455.1. NCBI lineage: Eukaryota > Metazoa > Onychophora > Udeonychophora > Euonychophora > Peripatidae > Epiperipatus > Epiperipatus broadwayi. Next base: position 103,895 of record JAQFVV010000920.1, on the reverse strand, counting down.
TAACATTCTGCTGACTACTATTGATGGAATAGCTGAGTTTATTAGAGCATCACTTCAAATTTCAATATCCACAAATCTAAAGATTACGAATTTGATTCCTATGCTAATACTGTCACTTGTCAGGGCCAGCGACCCTCGAAGAAGAGCGGAGAATAATACCATTTGAAACAGTATGTACATACAAACTTAGGTACTATTTGTAACGAGCACAGATGACGTTACATTGTGTTTTATTATTAAACAAGTTAAAATAAGAAGTTCGCATTTAAAAATTTTCTTTAAGAATTAAAAATTGAAATTAAATATCATCTTAAACTCGTATATATTAAATCGCACAGATAAAAAAAATTATTAAAATAAAACTGTATTAAAAATAGAAAAGGTATTTTAAAAACAAAAACTTAAAAAGATTTAGAGATAAAAATATATCTTTGATTTGGAAAACAGGTTAATTAATCAGAAATGGAAATGATAAATTTAATTAGTCAAATGTAAACCAGCCTTGGGCATTTAAATGTAAAAACATCGGTCAGATAGGAAAACAATAGAAACAAATAGCCAATGAAAGAAATCCATCGGGAAATCGGACCTCAGCGAAAGGATCATCACATCGATGACATAATGCCAAGTCAATCCTTCGAATACGTATAAAAGGAAAATTTGGAAATTATTAATTAGTGACTGAAAATTGATTATTATGATGTGACTATATGTAGTAGTACGGAGTTGGAGGTGAAGGAATTGACAGACGCACTGTCAATTCTTTCAGCTGTTAAAGAAAGGAGAAATGAACTATCGTTTCCTACATTGCGAACCAATTAAACTAAAAAAACCTCCGAATGAATAAATAAAACAACGGCTAAATGGATACCAATCTTAGGACGGCGTGGGAATTCACGTTCATGGCAAGCAACGGATAAAGATGAACTGTTTTAAACCGTAAGAACTTTATAAATAATGAACATTAAATTAAAATTTTCTATATTTAAATGATTGCAATATGATCCTATCTGACCAAACTAAATTCTTTATTAATAGTGTTATTTGATGTATTTTTTTTCTTATTTATGTAAAATCATTTCCATTTATTTATTTTTTATTCTTTAAGTTTTTATCATGATTTTTTTTGTTTTTCGTTAAATTAATTATATAAATGTTAAACTTAAGTCGGGCATGAATGGCTGTATAGATTTGTAAAGTTATATTAGGGGAGGGTAATCTTAGGTTATTTGTGTCGTTGTTAGATTGGGTCAATGGATTGGATATATTGATGTAGTTAGTAGATATAGTCGGAGATTCGCTACTGGCAGAATCGCTTCATACGCCGCACTCTCCCGTTTTGCCTAGGGAAGGAATTATAAGACGCCGAGCGCAGTTCCTTTCTATGGAGTTTTTTTTTATTGTTCTTCTCGTTGGATAGAAGTAATATTCCTATCTAATGAAAGTCAATATCTTCTCTTAATCTTTTTGGTGCTGCCGTATTCCGTATTACATTGAATACATCGATGTATCAGATGAATTGATGCCAGTTTGACTGTGAATTTTAGCCTAAGGTTAAATAGGGATAGAATATTTTATTTTCAAATGCAAATCTATGTGGTCTATTCATACTTGACCATAAATAAAAATGCATTAAATTTAAATTGTTTATAGACGCTTGCATGGATTGGTTATCGGTTAAGTATGTTTTGGGTTTTCATATTTGATCAAAATATATAGACATTCGATAAATAATGATACCTTACGGTGAGTATCTAAAATGTATTTATTCGGATATCTTTTAAGTTATTGGTGACAATGCAAGTATCTTATGGTGAATACTATTGGGTTACCTATAAATTTCCCTCCGCAATTGTCAGTAATCAATAATTTTGTATTTTGATCGTTTATGTTTCTTTTGAAATGTTTTTGACCGTGAAATCTATGTAACCGATCTATATTCAACATTATAAACAAGCTTTCATAAATTTATATGTGCGAACTTAATTAAAATGTAAAATTATAATATAATAGTAATTAAATGTAAATTAAAGTAAAGTTAAAAATAATGTTAAATGTTAAAATGTAAACTGATACTAAAACAATTTTAAATCTTATATATATATATGTGCGTAAATAAATTTTTGTATGTTAATTACTGGCAGTGGCTTATTTTATTCTTTTTTTTTTTATATATACTCTTAGATTATTTTATTAAATCTCTGCTATTCCACTGAGCTAGTGACATGGGCTAATGACCGGAATCAAAATGTAAAAAAAATTTTTTTTTTTTTTTGACTTACGTATCTGCCTACTCTATAAATTTTTCTAGGTTCAAATGCCTAGATGGCGCCCTGTAGTGCAGTTTACGTTAAGTCGCTTTCTCCAGATTGTTACATATTATTAACAGTTAAATTTTTCAAATGAAATTTTAGCAATTAATTCTAGATATTGAAAATATCTAAAACAAAATACCGTTATCAACAAACTTTCAGACTTAAATGCCGTTGTTTTGAGAAATTTTTCTGTCTAAACAAAGATTTATAACAGTCAGTTCATATGTTGTGCAAAAAAAATTCAGTATCAGCAGACCATTTATCGGAGTTTACAGATCCAATGTCCATTATTTCCAAGAACCTTTGCCAAAAGCTTACTGTTTGTATTATCAACGTGTGGACTAACATCTCCAATAAGAAAAATTGGTGTAATAACGCTATCCTGAAAGAATTAACAGCTTTCTTTCTTTGAATCTAATTGTTACAGCATATATGCATTATAATGAATATAGATACCATAAAGAAAATTAAACATTAATATTGATGTAACAGGGAGTTCCAAGAATGGATAGAAAAATTTCATCTTGTAGACTTTTTTGCACTGATTGATATGCCTACCAAAACATATATACTTTCATCATATATATTTTCAACATTCTGTCTTTTATATTAAATCAATTAACTCCCTCTATGGTTTGATTAGGTGAATTTTCTTTCTGAGGGGATAGATCAGGTCAAGACCTAGACCAGGTTGCACCCCCCGTATCTACCAGGGTATGGATTGATGAATCATGCATGGATATATGGCACTTAGAGTGCCTCTATCAAGGGATATTGGCTCACAGGCAAAGCCTTACTCTATAATTTTCAGAAAAGCATCACTTTTATGATCCAAAGAGGCTTCAGATGTTTACAGATGATGTATTGCTTTGTGAGGAGTCACAACCTCTGAAACACATAACTAAGCTTGATTCTGGTAATGAGAATGAGGTTGAGATATAGGTGCATAAGGTTTTAAATTGATTAAAAGTGTATGGACCAATAAACCCTTACTCTGTCTTAAACTTCCACATATATATTGCACAGGCCAATGAAAATAGATTCTAAAACTCGTAAATATCTGGAAACTAGTTTTTAAGAAACAGTTCAGTTTCTTGTTTTATTTTTACATATTCAATGCTTAATTAACTTCCTACACAAAAAAGCAAAAGCTAAATAAAACTACGCTTACCTGATTACTAAGATTCTGACACTGCCTTAATTGAAGTAACGTTCCAGGTGAAGTTTCCGGAAGTGTCAAACACATGTCTCCATGTTTAATCATGTTATCTTTAGTAAAGGCCCATTCCTGGAAATAAAAAATATTTTCAGTTTGACAAAATTTATTGAAATAAATTTTGTTTAAAATGTAAAAGCTTGAACAAAACTTATTTTACTTTAGGAATATTTATTAACAACTTGTTGAAAAAAATGTAATTTTAAAATCCTCAATTTTTTGAGAAATTATTTTTTTATTACTTTTTCTTTTTTTATTAAAAAAACAACCTTTTATTTTAATAAAAATAATTTCTGCATATTTTTTAGTTCCTTATTAATACATATATTTTTATGGTGGAAAATGGACTTAACCACCAGGTGATCGGAATTGACGATATTACATAGGATACTAACATCATCTTCCCCCAATGGATATAATACACAAAAGAGTACCAGATTATTTAAAAATTCTCTATAAAAAAATCCATTTTATAAAAAGATGTCATTTAGGGTGAAAAAGAAGTAGAATGAGAACTTATTTAAAATAAAAAACATACATCAAAAATATGACCAATACATTTTAACTTTTCTAAAACTCGTGGAAATTAATTTAGAAAAATTTAATTTATTACATTATGGAAAAATATATTTTATTGAAAGTAGAGCCTTTAGCAAACATGATCCAAATTTATTAAAAGTTGAATCCTTTTTGTTTTTAAACATTGGATATGAAAGAATAAAATCATATTTATTAACAGGCAAAACTCTTCATACAGTAGTGCCACTCAGTGGAAGCCAGATTAATCAATGGATGCCAGAAGGTTTGTGCATAAAATCTCTACCTAGTGCCTAGTCATCCAATATCCCCAGACTAGTTTCTGGCTTACGGCCTTCATCAGTGAGGAGCTTTGAATCTGAGAGCACTGCACCTAGACTTTAGGATCTAATGCAACCCTCCAGCAGCATTAGATCCTAAGATCTAGGTGCAGTGCTCTCAGATCCAAGACTCAATCACTGATGAAAGCCACAAGCTAAAAACTAATCTGGCAATATTGGATGAGTAGTCACTAGATAGGGATTTTATGCAGCATTAGATTCTAAGGTCTAGGTGCAGTGTTCTCAGATCCAATGCTCCTCATTAACGAAAGCAACAAGCTAAAGTAGGCACTAGATAGGGATTTTATGCACAAGCCTTCTGGCATCCATTGATTACTCTGGCTTCCACTGAGTGGCGCTACTGTATGGAGAGTTTTGCCTGCTTTAATAACAGAAATGAAATTAAATACTGTGCAAAATCAATACTGAAATTATGTTTTTAAACAAGTGAGTAATATAAAGTATTACATCTAACAGCGAGATAAAAATCAGTTTCAACAAACTGATAAATTTATATAAAGTAATAGGTATGTTACCCTTTAACTTGACCATTCTCTAATAATCTCTATCAATTTTATTTCAGCTCAAAATATAAATAAAAAAACCACTGACTTATATGTACAAGATAGAATTCAATTATGATGTTTATTAGTCATTCATTAGATTACACATCTACTTAATGAATAATATTTCTGTAGTTTAATTTTCATTATACCACTCTTACACCAGGTAGGGACTCGTTTCTAGCCACTTTTAACACCTTGTGGAGGGTGAAATCATAAATACATGATGAAAGACATGTGAAACGATGTATGATCTTTTTCGCACGTCTTTGGTCATACGTTTATAATTACACCCCTCCGCGAGGTGTTAAAAGTGGATAGACGCCAGTCCCTACCTTGTGTGAGAGTGGTATAGTGAAAATTAAACTGCAGAAATATTATTCTTATATTTCAATTATGCTTTATATGTTTTAAAAATTTGTTTTGTTTAAAAGTACTGTGAAATTTTAAATACAAGTTTCTATTGTTCTTTTTTCATTCGATATTTCAACTAAACATACAAATATCCTAAGATCTAGGTGCAGTGCTCTCAGATCCAAGGCTCCTCACTGACGATGGCCACAAGCCAGAAACTAGTCTGGGGATATTGAATGAGTAGGCACTAGGTAGGGATTTTATGCACAAGCCTTCTGGCATCCTTACTCTGGTTGGCACAGGGTGGCACTACTGTATGGAGAGTTTTGCCTTTGTTTACATACAAATATGTTGTATGTTTAGTATTTCACTTGAAAAGGTCTATTTGATAATAGATAAAACCATGTTGTGTAAGAATTTTAATAAAATTTTTGTTGTTTAGGCTAGTATTGTAGTGTTATATGAATTTCTATTTTAATCAATATAAGTATTATTAATCATTTCTTTTATGAGTTGAAAAGTCATGAAAAAGACCGGCGCATAAGAATGTCTGCCCTCTTTTCATCTATAGGGATAGAGACCTGTGTCAGAATGAATCATGCAATACTCATCCTTGTAAAATAGATGTGGATTAATTTGCTTTAATTTATTTGCTATTTAACTAGTGGAGTAGTTCAGTTGGGTCAAACATTATCTTAAAATTCAATATTCGTAAATCTAAAAGTCCAGGCTCGATTCCCATGCTAGTACTGTCACTATTCAGATGAAGAAGAGAGAGGAATACCACTCAAAATGTTGAGTTATACACTATGTGCTACTACTAACAGTTGAATGTATTTGGAAAGTTCTAATAAAGTTTAAAGTTTCTCTAAAGGTGTTCGGATGACGGAAATAATCCACCAAATAATTCATCCTGAAATGCCATCTTCATAAACCTTCAAACAAACATACTCTTGTTCTAGATGTTTTAGGTAAGTAGAATATATTTCATCATCATGATCATCAAACATTATCGATCCACTGCAATATGAACATCTCCCAAGTGTAATCCAGTTTCTTTAATCTCTTCTCACCATTCATCCGACCATTTCACATGTAACCTCTTTTTAGATCTTTTACAATCTCTTGGATCCAGTTTAAGATTTGAACTGTTCGTCTATTAATACTTTCTAGAAGTATGGAATGATGAAGAGAGAGTAACTATTTGACCTATTCTAGGTTCATTGTAATGTGGTACTCAACAGGTAATTACCGTTGACTAACAATAAACTGATTGCATAACTCTTAAATCTCCATACTTGCGTAGAATTCAGAAGCTCTAAACAATCCATTTATCAATTCAACTGAGAAATAAGAATAATAAATTATCATTTACGTGTCATCTACCACTCTTTTCTATCCACTTATTCACATTGAAAAAAATTCTGAACCATAAAAACAACAAACGCTACTTTTAAACTGTCCAATGCAAAGCAAAGACTTCACCGACAACTCTCTAAACAAATTAACAAAAAATTCAGAAAGCGATTGGATACTTCCTCTTGTAATAAATTCACTCAATCTCACTAAAGATTGTCAGTTTACATGATCAACTTTCAGTGAAGCGAAAATGTTTAAAAAAGGAAATAGTAAAAGCAAGAAAAATCACCACAAGAAGCAATAAATAAAAACTGCCATTCTACATCATGTTCAGGGTCATCAAGAAGTAGAAAAAAGACCAGTAGGCAAAAAATGATAATTTAAATCTTATACAATTTCTACTACGATTCATAATGATCTTCAAAGCAAAAACAGTTCTATAAAAAAAGTACGCCTTTAACGAAACTTACATTTTGCGTTGCTTTATTGATATAGCAACTAAGTGCTAGAGAAAAAGCAATTCCTCAAAACATTTCTCCTAGGGTTAAAAAACAAAAGAAGAACAATACATTCAAATTCAAAAAGATTACTGCAACTGAGAGCTAAATTTTTCTAGTGCCATCATTCATATGTTTACTACGTGATAAAGCATTATGCAGTTTAGCACAGCGAAGAACTCGGCAACACACACACTACCATTGTCACAGTTAGTACAAGGAGATATCTGATGCCAGGCTGAAATCGTATGAACCCTACAATAACATAAGTGACTGGAGAAGGAAAAGAGAAAAAAGGATTGTTTGTACTAGAGCAGTACCTAACCTTTAATGAACCAATATCCTAAATCTACAAGATGACAAATTTTGATAATTCCCATAATTCCTGGAATTAAATGCCATGGATATGGTGATCCCACAGTAATATCTATTTCATTTTTTTTCTACCGAGTCTCTAAGCAGATGTTTTGGAATAAATCTGCTTCATATTGAATCAGAAAAAGTGACAAATAAATGTATGGAATCTCGCTGAAGATTTCTTCTTTTTCTCCAGAGATATTTCAAGGGATTTTATTTATTACATTTACCATTACCAAATAAGTATTTCCTAGAATTTATTATTGTACATTTGACGATGGTAAACAATAATAAAAATTAAAGAAATATGTTGTAAAATGTTGTCTAATTGCAATATTTTAAACATTTTGCTTGAGCAATTTATTACGTAGTTGCACCAGAAAAACTACAAAAAAAAAAAAAAAAAAAATCATTTTTGAATTCATAAATTTTATTAATCCCCAAAATGTCTGATTATGTACTTGTGAATAAATAGTTAATAAAAATTAAATTTAAAAAAAATCCAGAAGTATTTATTTACAGGAAAACATTTTCAGTTTTATGATCCGTTAGTTATCTGCTTAGTTTTTAAGCAAGAAGATTCTATAATCAAATGATAGCATTCCTCATTTATTGATTGCAGTTTGTTCCCTTAACATATGTTGTTGTTGTAGAATCTCATATTCAGAACTACATTATAAAAGTTCAATAAGTTCGTAACATTATCTAAAACTCTATTACAAAATAATGAAACCATAATTATTACCTATTTTAATCATTTTCATTGACTAAATGTATATAGGTGAAATTAATAAAATTTTTCACAAATAACGTTTAGCTTATCGCTTTCAGAGTAGGTTTACACTGTATTTTAACAAGTATTTATCACTTAGTTTCTTCAGGAGCAAAAATGAAAAATGGAGAGAAAAATTGATAAAAGCCTTTGCCTATTTTTATATTGCAAATTACAAATCCAGAGTATAAAGGAAATTCGGAATTCTCATTTTTATATTTCTATCAAGCCATTAAATTTTAATAACTTATCATTGAATCAAAAATAGTGTATTTGTGATGTAAAATAATTTCTCCTTAGATAAAATATGCATTTTCCTTTCAGAAACCATATGCCCAGAAACCTTGGTTTCACACATTAAGCATTCATTCTCTTTGAAACCATTATATAACACAATAAACCATCTACTTTGTACACTTTTGTTACCAAATAGTTTTTCCAGTTGATTAATTTTTTCTACTTCATCTAATCCATTTTAACAAAACCTATTCAGTTTAAACTCATTCTTATTTCTCACCTATCCCTACTAACATTTCTATAAAGTTCTATACTAACATTTCTAACATTTCATATATCTTTTCTAACAACATATAATTGAGATCATTGCTATATTCTTTTTTTCTTCATATAATTTTTATTCTTCCTATTTCACTTTTACCTATTAATATATTGTCAAAAGTGTATTCAAATTCTATCTTGATCATATTAACTCCTTACCCTCTAACATTAGTCAAATTTCAACTTTTCAATCTACCTTTCTCACACATCCTTTTTAATATTTCTTTCACATTCTCCAATCTATCAATTTCAAGTTGTAATTATAAATTTACATAAGTAATATTTACTAAGGCTATAACCTCAAGAATATGCGTGTAAAAATGTGATAGTAGGGACCTCTACAGGTCTTAACCACAAGCTTACATTTTGGAAGAAAAGAGGGGAACCCTTCTTTACTTCTACCTACTTTCTATATAAATAGGTGAAGCTGAAGTGGTTAGATCTGAGAGCGTGAAGCTATTTAATACTTCACTGATTAAGTCCATATTTCTTATTACACATCAATACTCATGAAATCTTTCGATTTACAATGAGACAATGGAAAGATCTTATAGTTAGAAATTTATTACGATAATTTAAAGTTGCAATTATAAATTTATTTAAACGCACATTGATTACATAAGTAATATTTACTAAGGCTGTAATCTCAAGAATATGCGTGTAAAAATGCGATAGTAGGGACCTCTACAGGTCTTAACCACAAGCTTATGTTTTGGAAGAAAAGAGGGGAACCCTTCTTTACTTCAATCTACTTTCTTCATTAATATTATAATTCATATCACCATCAATATTTTACAAGTACACCTGGGTCTCGTTTTACGCGATATAGGTTCCTCAGAAAACATGCACAAAAGAAATTGCTCAAAAATAGACGTAACTTATCTTGAAAAAGGGGGGATACGGACTATGATTTTTCAAAAATCGCGTAAAAGCAAAGCACCAACATAAAATTACTTCAAAATTCGCGCAAAAAAAAAAGTAAGGAAATAAAATATGACTAATAAAAAATTTCAAATTTGAAAAAAATTGATACAAGACAAACTTTTTTTAACTATAATATTTAATTTTATTCAAAACAATATATTTTCATGCATAACTTACAGTAATTTACATTTTTTTATACACGTTTTAATTATTATCGCTATTTGCCCATAAACAGGTTCATTTGCAAACTGGTAAAAAATCAGATTCACTCTCATGTTGTGTTAATGGTTTTCTGGTGACAACGTAATTAATCTAACAACTAAAAATTAAATTCTTATTTTTGTCTTTAATTTTCAATTCCGTTTAAAAATCAAATTTAGTTTCACATCACATTAATTTCAGGTCGCCTTAAGTAATTTTTAAATTGTTAATTACAATTAAAAATCAGATTTTAATTTTTAATTGTCAAATTTAATTGTGCCCACTGCTATTACTCACCTTGCGGACACTAAATGATTAATAATTGATTACGTTCTTTTTTAAAAAGCTTTATATAAGTATTACGTGTTGACATTGCGCTTAATAAGAATTAATATTTATAACTTTAAATTGATACAAAATATTTCTAAATTTAATATCTGAATATTGACTCGTTGTAAATCGAAAGATTTCACAAATGTTAATGTTTAATAGAAATAATGGACTTAATCAGTGAAGAATTTAAGCTTCATGCTCCCAAATCAAAATGCTTTAGATTTGCCTATATAATTAAGAAAAATAGGTTAGAGATAAGAGGGTCCCTCTTATCTTTATAAAGTCGAATCTCGTGTTATGATTTGTAGAGGTCTCTCTTGCTAAAATTAAGCACTCAAGGCGCATGTGCTGACATTGCGCTTAATAAGAATTAATATTTAAAAAGCAAAAACAGAATATGATTTAAAATGCAAAATTAACACGCACAATGTTTGAACAAATTTACATTATACTCTTGTAAAATTTAATGTGGGTATACATAAAATGTGGAAATCATGATTTTAATTTCATTATTGCATAAAATCTTACTATTATAAAGCACTGAAAATATTGAAATTACTAAGATGAAAGTCAAATTCCAATAATGTGCTATTACTTTCAGTATGACGTAAGTGCACAAAATTTATTATTTAAAGTAATAGCGCATTATCGGAGTTCGACTTCCGAATAAACATGAATTGCGTAACTTCAAAATCGCGTTAAATAAATCCGCGTAAAATGAGACCCGGGTGTATTCTGTATAAACTCATCTCTATATATATATATCCATGTTAAATTCCCAAATACTCTCATTCCATTCTTTCACATTCTTATCATTGGTAACAGTTAAATACATTATGCCATATATCTATTATATACTTCTTCAACCAGTTTCACTCTAACTCATAAATATTCCTTACAAATTCATTATAAAAGTATTCTCCTTAATAATAACTCCTATATCCTCTTTTTTTTCATAATCTCATCACATCAAAGTTATCTTATCACTTAGATGTGTCAGACGATGTCAAATTCAAAATGGCAGAGATCGCATACTAAATTAGCACCCATATAGTTTTCTACTTGAAAAACTTTCTCGACTTTTTCCATTAAATATGGTGTTCTAAAACAAAAAATATCATTAAACAGATTATTATCAAACTTAATACATATACTTGTAAATAGAATATTTATTAAATTTTAAAGATTTTTTGATTAACATTTTTTCATTTTTATAAAACAACACATGAGAGAAAATTTCATGAAAGAATAATAATCAAGCAGAACCAAAATAAACATCTTTTATTTCAATATCAATTTTTTTTTCCAATTTAGTACAAACGTTATTTCGATATTATTACTCTCATGGTCATTTTTAAAAAAACCTGTTAAATAAATCCATTTTCAATCAAATAAAATTAGTAAAGTTTATTTAAAACTATTACCTGATTTCCACCTGCATTATGACAAGTATATAATCCTACAAAGCCTTCCAATAAGTGTCCAAGAGTGTCCATACACATACTTTCTTGTTGAATTGAACCAAAAGCTACATCTTGCTTGTCTGGAATTCTTTAAAAATTAAATTATATATATACAAACAGTATGTTTAATAATGATTCATACAACTAGAAAATAGAAGAGTTCTATGAATTAGATAAAATGCAATGTTAAAATAAAAACCAATTATTTTATTTATTGCTTGAATACATTTTTCTTGGCATAAAAATGATTTACATAAACAATTTTAATTTGTAACTGAATAGAAAGACAAATGATTATTCATCGTATTTCTATGGGGCAGCCCATGATGAATAGATTCACTTCCTATCAATCACAAAAAATCAATTCATATTCAAAATGTTGATTCATACAGATAAAATATACAAGGTAAATTATCTGCTTTATAATTTTAAAGATATTGTACCACAATTTTTCAGAATTTTGAATGGAATTCTATTCTTTAAAAAAGGATCTTATTTGATAAATTTTGGCAAAAGTCTGTCAAAGAGACTGTTCTATTATTATAAGCTTTAAATTAAATTACATTTCATATGTAAATAGATGTGATGTATAAATAGACAACAATCAATATACAGTCGTGCCACCCTGTGCCAACCAGAGTAATCAATGGATGCCAGAAGGCTTGTGCATAAAATCCTTATGTAATGCCTACTCATCCAATATCCTCAGACTAGTTTCTGGCTTGTGGCCTTTGCGAGTGAGGAGCTTTGGATCTGAGAGCACTGCACCTAGATCTTAGAATCTAATGCAACCCTTCAGCAACCACCTTTTAACTCTACTTAACTACAAAACTATGAGAATGAAATTGAAAACACAATAATATTTTCAATCTAAGCTCAATAACTTATATAGCCAGAAACTAGTCTGGGGATATTGGATGAGTAGGCATTAGATAGGGATTTTATGCACAAGCCTTCTGGCATCCATTGATTACTTTGGTTGGCACTACTGTATGGAGAGTTTTTTTGCCTTGTTTAATAACAATTATGTGCTAGTGTAAGAGATGGTGATCATGTGATGTTTAGTGGTTTAACAATCAATATAATGGGAGATGAGATCAATGCTAAAAAAATGCATTTATGTTTACTGTAAATGTAACTGCACAAACATTAGAAGAAAAATTTAATTTATGGAAGATGTGCTGATAACAAGAACAAAAGTAGTAGCATTAAGGATGTATCATAACCCCCCCCACCCCCCCAAGAAAGTCTAAAACTCAACATAATACTTATTCACTATGGACTCTATGTTTTTTAAAATAAAATCTATTTCTTTAACTAAATGTAATACTTTTTCGACTTTGATTATGATATTAAGACCTTAAACATTAAATATAATAAAAACCACTGTTTATATAATGAGGAAGAATTATATTCATCTGGAATGTTCTGCATTGGTTTTAATCCATTTAGAACGGTTGAAATAAATCATGGTGATTATTGATAAAAGATATTATAAAAAAAATACAGCTCTATAGTCATGGCAACATGCAAAAATATTGCCAATTTTTTATGAGGCTACAAAAAGTACTTGACTAATGTGTGAAAGATGGGTAGAGCTCTTCTACTATGATGATACATATTGGTAAATGATCCATTAGAACAATTAAATTGAGTCAATTGAAAGTCAAATTGCTGTTCTTGATTTTGATAATCTAATTACAGGAAAGTAGAAATTTATTATAAAAAGAAATTTAAGGTTCAAGAAGATATATAAGCTGCTACAGTCACAGTACATGAGTGGGTCTGCCTAAAATGATTGATTGGACTTACAACATTTAATACATTCAGTATTGGGGCGGTAGTTGTATACTATATGTAAATGCAATAAAAACGCTTGATGCTCTTGGCCACATTCAATGGCAGTGATGAGAGTCAATAATTTTATCCCTCTCCATGTTTTAGATAGATTGTTTAGGCATTAATGACCATTAAACATGATACATTAGAAATGATCGCCTTTTCCCATTTGGCTAAAATGCAAATTCAGTACTTTATTTTGGAAATTTTTTTCATTTTCGCTAATTTTGTGATGGTGTGCGAATAAACTATTGAAGAAAGATCTTTAATAAACTTTTTTTTTCTGTTTTGTTTCTACTTCATTGTCTTTGATTATTATTATGATAGTGATTTTTATAATAAGTAATTTATAGTGGTATATAAATAGTCGTTAGTATTGATGGGTTTGTACATTTGTGTAAGATGTAGTAAAAGAATTGGTTCAAAAAATAAAAAATAGGGGAGGTAAGTAATTGTAATAGTAAAACTTATATAATGAAAAGTTATAGAAATATTATATTACAAGTTAAAAATTTATATATATTTATTACAATAATATATATATTGAACCTGATACTCTATCCGCTTCAAAAGTTCCATCACGAAATTTAAAATGGCTTTCGTATTTTTTTTTTTAAGTTTTAAAAGAAAGTTATATCAAAGTTTTATATTTTATTATTTTATGTATTAAGAGTATGTGATATAACACACATACTCGCTTATTTTTTTTTTTTTTAAAAAGACATGGTTTGTAGCGGATGGTATCAACACAATGGGTGGGAGGGACTCATGCATTACATTGTCAGATTTGATTTTAATGTATATATTTGTTTTTATGTATTTTGTTGTAGTTCCGTGATTGTGACTGGTCTGGTCGGGGGCAGTGCTTGGATGTTGTTTTTATTGGAAATTTTGAACTTTTCTGAGTGGTTTTCTTTTACTATTATTATTATAATATTCAAATTAAGGAAAGAAAATGTTTTGTCAAATAACTAATGACATTTCTTAGTAATCAGTTCTCATGGCACTTGTCACATGCATTGAAACGAGCAAACAAATCTCGGCAGAACTTACGGAAATTGACCAAATATATTGACCAAATATGACATTTCGGACACTGATATAATTCGAAGTCTTTGACTGATTCTCAAGCATCAGTTAAAATAATCATTTTTAAAATAGTTTAATTAGTTGTATTTTTATAAATTGTAGAAAATATTGAATGATTTTTTATTATTATTATTGATATTTTCAAGTACAAATTTAATAATTAATTTTCATATTTTTTTCTGGGGTGCTGCAGTGTGGCAGCCACTATTGCTTTATGTTATATTTTCTTATCCTATAGATTTTATATTTGTTTATAATTCGAAATATAATATTTTTCTTTTGTTGAGCTTATTGTAATCTGTGTAAGTTCACAAAAGGTATTACAGTTTAAAATTTATTTATTATTTGTTAAGCGTGCTTTCGGCAATTCTTGTCTTATTCATGGCGCTTGCATTTGCTTATAACAATGTTTTTACAAGATGTTTAGTTTATATAATTATTTTAGATTAGGAATGTGCAAATCCAAATAAATTATTGGCTTTTAGTTAAAATTATTTTAATCTAATGATTGTAAAAGATTAATTATTATCCTATATTTGCATGCTATTTATATCATCGAATATATATTTACATTACCATAAATAAGTGGGGAATATAATTTTTTAATATAGACTAACGAAGAAAAAATAGATGCAAACTTCCATAATCTTTATAGTTGTAAATACTGAAATTAAAGAAACACTTTCTGTGTATTCATCTAGAAATATTTCAGTTATCATATAACCAGGCAAATAATAATAATGAAAAGCTTCCAATGTAAGCTAAAATATTATCTAATAATAGTATTTTCTGTCCACCTCCCTTTGAAAATAAAAGTTGACTCACTTCTAATTCATATACAATTTAGAATAGGGGTCAGCAAACTTTTGAACACAAAGAGCCATTTTGTTTAAATCTCCCCCTCCCCATTACAAAGGCACAAAGAAAGGGATATCCCCTTCCACCATTAAACAGTTGCAAGAAAAGAGGTAAAAAAAATATGTTCATGAAAAATTCAAATGTTTGTGAACACATGTGAACATTTATTTTAGTAATAGAACATAATACAATCTGTATACAATCTAACAAAAGTAAAACTTTTAAAAATAAACGAAAATAAAAAATTACTTTGACAGTTTGAATTTAGTCACAATTTTTTAGTATTTAAATATTCATCATATACAATAATTACTATTCTATAACAAGGCTGAATTCAAAGAAATAATGTTGAAACATGCAAGAGGAAATAAAAAATGATAAAAAGAGTCACGATATTCGGATCAATGATCCACATTTGACTCACAAGCCATAGTTTGCTGACCTCCGACTAGAATATTAAAATAAAAGTAGAATTTTGATTTAAGAGTGAGTCAGATAAAAAAATACTATTAATATTTAACTTGATTTCATCTTGCAATGCCAGTTTTTAATTGGCTGTTTGTCTAATTACATCATAGCTAAATTATTTCTAGATAAATAAATGGAAATTTCTATTACAATTTCAATATATATATATAATTTAACAGTATTTGAAGACATCAAATTAAAATATTTTATATAAATACAAATCTTGATTAAATAACATTTTCACTGAAAGTTAAAACTTTACATAAATGACAAATTATAATAAATACTAAAAATCTTATGCAACAGCAATATATATGTATATTAATAATAATTATACATAAAGTCTTTTTCAGCATATGGTTTTTTGCTCCTATTTTAACGTTAACAAACTATTGCAGATAGAACACCATATAGTGCTCTATAACGAAAGTAAAATAACAACTATATACAAAATTAACAAAGCGTATGCCACACTTGAATGAGAAGCTATAAAGATACACAGAAATTATTACACGCTAAGCGCTTTCGAGGTCTTTTGCCTCATATTCATAGCGGTACTGTGAGCTGCAGAACGAAAAAATAGGGCAAGGGAAACAAAACAGTATGCAACTTCTATATGACTACCCTTGACGTCAAAGAATTATATGGATCGGTGGACAGAAAACAATCTATTCAAATCATCCAACAAAAACTTACCAACACGATGTCAGCTGAACGCATTAATTTCATCGTTACATTTTTAACATGGATGGATAAACATATATATACAACATTTGAGCACGTTTGGTACAATATGAAAAGTGGTTGGCCTATGGGCCTCCCCTCAGTGGAATCGTAACCAGCATTTTCCTTAATCACTACGAAAGACTAATCGTGTCCAAATATCAAGCTGACAGCCCTCACACTATATACATGCGGTACATAGATGATATATTTATTTTAGCCAACCAGCACACTATAAATAGTATTACACAAGAGTTAACACACAATACTAATCTAACTATCAATTCCACAACAGAAGACGCATTCCAAAGTCTAAATTACCTTGACCTTAAGTTAACACGCGATGAGAGAGGTATAAATTATTCAATGATAATAAAGCCCTTTGAAATCAGAGGCTTTATACACCCACACTCCAACTCTCCAAGCTCTCCCAAATTGGCAGGCCTGCAAGCATTTTTATATAGAAATATGCAGCTGTGCAAGTTTGAGGCAGATAGAAAGAATAATATACATCTTTACACCAAAGACCTACTACAAGCAGGCTATAAACTCAACATTATTAACAATAAAATCAAACAATTTTATAGGAAAATCACTGACAATAAAAACAATATTAAACTTCCATATATTACTCTTCCCCACATACCTAAAATCTCCTATCAATTAATCAAGGTTTTGGCCAATAAATTTAAAATTAGCTTTCATACACCCCCATGCACTAATCATCTAATCAATAACTCTAAGGACAAAATTGAACCTTCTCAGACTCCCCATGTCGTTTACAGCATAGCTTGCCCACAACCTGGTTGCCAGGCCATTTATTTTGGAGAGGCCAAGGCAGGCATAATCAACAGGACAGCACAACACAGATATACATATAATAGAGCCATGAAAAACAATGATAATTCATCAACATTTTTAGAGCATTCCAAGAAGACAGGACATTTGTTTGAACCTTCCAGCCCTAAAATAGTCTGTATTGAGAAAAATGACATCAAGCGGAAAATCAGAGAAGCATATTTTATTAATGGCAATAATAACTCCATCAATAGACAAGATACCTGCTTTGACATCTCCAAACGTTGGACTATCCAGTTCATTTGCATATGCTTTGCATACTGTTTTGTTTCCCTTGCCCTATTTTTTCGTTCTGCAGCTCACAGTACCGCTATGAATATGAGGCAAAAGACCTCGAAAGCGCTTAGCGTGTAATAATTTCGGTGTATCTTTATAGCTTCTCATTCAAGTGTGGCATACGCTTTGTTAATTTTGTATATTAAATTATCGAATGAGAAGTCTTAAAATCTTTAATAACAACTATAATAAAATAAAATATCAGTAAAACAGAATAAAACCTTCATATAGAGATCCAATATCACTTCAAAAAACTGTTTATATAACGTAACAATATACAGAATATATATACATTGTACAACTTTATATATAAATATTCTATATAATTTTCCATTCATTTTTAATTGACCAGTTTTTAGCTAAATTTATTAAAAAAAAAAGATGAATATATGAAACATATTACATTAAACATAACTTAAATAATTGTATGAATATTTACAAAACTTCAATAAATTTAGTTAACAATTGGTCAGTTAAAAATGAATGGAAAAATTATATAATATATATAAAATGTATAATGTATGTATTTTTTATTCTGTATACAGTCAATTCTATGTAGTTATATTGGATCTCTATATGAAGATTTTATTCTAAAATGTTTTATTTAGCTATGTTATTTTACTTCCATTAAAGAACACTAGATGGTGTTTTATCTGCAATAACTGGTTAATGTCAAAATAGATTATTAACATTTGAAAAGAGCACAAAACCATGTGCCGAAAAAGGCTTTTTTCATGTGTAATTATTATTCATAAAATTATTTAGCTGTTGAATTATAAATTTATTAAACGCACATTGATTACGTAAGTAATATTTACTGAGGCTATAACCTCGACAATATGCGTATGACATGCGATAGTAGGGACCTCTACAGGGTTCTTCCAGAGCACAAGCTTGTGGTTAAAACACTTGTAGAGCTCCCTACTATCGCATGTTATACGCATATTGTCGAGGTTATAGCCTCAGTAAATATTACTTAGCTGTTGAATATGATTTTTATTATTTATTATAATTTATATGAAAGACTAACATAATGGATTTCACTAATATCCAGTTATGATAATAAATGACAAAAAAATAACAAAAAATAGAGAAAACTACTTTACCGTAACTCAGGATAAACATTTTCCAAATACCATTTGTATGGGTGACACTGAAGTTTTTCTCGTAGTTCAAGGCGATTTTTAATGCTATAAATAAATAGTACATTAATTATAATTACATATGGACAACTGTATACACATAATTTACATTAACAACAAAATACTTTTTGTTATTGATAATTAAAGTTAAAAGATATTTTAATATGAAATATAAACATATTATTACGAGGGACAGAAATGTATTGGTTAAGAAGAGGGGGAAAGATAAAAATATGATTTAATATATTGAAGTAGAATTTAAAAAAAAAAAAAAGAGGCAAAAATGTAAATAATGAGAGACAGATTCAGAAAAATAAAAAAATATTTTAAACAAAAATAATTTCAGTAGCAGAGAAACATTTCAATAACGACTGATTATACAAAATTGGTTTACAAAATGCGTACGGGTATAGAGGACCACTATACACCAAAAGACATTTACAGTGCTTTGGTAAAATTCAATACTCTTGATCATTCCGTCAGAAACGATCATGCGATTCACTTACAGTTCAAGTACTAATGCAAATAAATAATTCATCCAAAGATGCAGGCGGTAAAAACATTTGTTTTAATGATTGTTTATTATCCATCCAAAAATATTGCTATAATTGTAGGGGTATAAAGAATTTCATATTACTCAGTGTGATCGTAAAAGTACTTTACAAATAAAAATCCCTTACTTTCCATATGGTACAGCTCTTGCCATAGGAACAGCTGCATAATAATACATTTTAAATTCATCCATCCACACTTCCGCTGCCCTTCTCGTATTTCTAAAATAAAATATATTTAATAAAACATTAAAAAAAAATTATAGTTTGTATTATAATGAAATTAGTTGAAATTTTAAAAGTATTATAAGATTGTGAAAATTCTTAATAATCATTCAACATGCTGTTAACTAATAACTACAGATCAATGCTTTTCACCAACGTAATACCGGCACGGATTGGGCATGTAAAATGAATGGACAATGCAAGTCTTCCTAAAAGAGGGTTTTATGATAAACTTGACTATGGTTTTCATAAAAGGGATAGACTTCATATACATTATAAGGATTATTTCAAAGACATTCTAAAAAGGTGCAATGTTATTTGTTTCGACAGGAAGATACGATAGTTAATAGAATACATCGGACAGCTACAATTAGACATGGATTTGAAGTATTTCGGAAAGAGAAGTATTTTCGGCTGAAGAAATTAAAAAAACCAGCATCACCAAATATTAAACAAATAGAAAAATGGATTTATATGCTATACATTTATATATATATATATTGATATGAAGATAAAAGATATATTTTTCGGGTTCATCCGGTTCATCCGTGTGAAATTTTTTTAAATATTAATATACCAACGTTTCAGCTTGATTAGACAAGTCATCTACTGGATGATAAATGGTAGAAAGAAACGTCGGTATATTAATATAAAAATTTTTTTCACAGGAATGAACCCGCAAAATATGTCTTATATATATATTGAAATTAAAGTGCTGTTTTTAAAATAGAAGACTGTGTTTGTTTTAATTTATTTATTTATATGTACTATCTAAATAGACAATATTTTACATTTAAATAAAAAACTGATAGTATATTTGGGGTCCATACATTAATTTGTACAATGATTTGCAAAACTCATTTCTAGAGCAGTTTTCTTTCCTTTCCTTGGAGTGTAATGTGTGTATGCATGTATATATATTTTATGATGGTAATAAGAGTTTTACATTTTTAATAATGACAAGCAAAGATCTGTAAATAAAACTTATGTGCATCTTTTGCAAAACATTACACATTAATCTATAAGAAAAGGATATTTATAAGTCCCTCAAATGTATTTATGTTCCAAAATTGTTAAATTTTCTTTTCTTTTTCCATCTCTACTGATGAATAACTGTTTCCCTCTTTTGGGCAGTACATTTATAACCGGGACGAAATATTTTGTTCCGATATTTCAAAAATGTTAATCAGATATATGGAACATTATTTCAAAGATTTACACAACAATCAAATTATTCTGAATTGTCAATTTTGAAAAAAAAAATAAACAAAGTACACTAATTACATTTAAACAAAAATATGTTTAAATATTTTTTATGAAACTGATTTCAAATTTCAAGTCAATTTACTTTTCTAAACTTTATTTTAAAAAACAAACAAACCTGGTCACATGGCAGATCTGGAATTAAGCGGAAGTCATTGCAATGGCTGAATAGACAATTTGATGATCAGATTTATAAATAATAGATTAAAATTAAAATTGGCATTACAATCCAAAAATACTAGAATGGGAAATAGTAAAGCGATGATTATCTGCATATTTGTGGAAAATATTCAAATATTACGAATTTCAGTTAGTCATCAAATTGTAAAACAATTAAAATTTAAAGAAGAGTATATAGCCAGACACTAGGTAAAATGCAATGCCACACATTTGCTGATAAAGTTAAATGAAGCCAAAATAAAATTTATATTCATTGAAAATAGAAAAACTGTCAATGAATTTCCAAGGACTCTGCTTAGAGTATACTAAATAAACAATCTGAAAATTAGTTCATTAAATGATAAATTAAATCCAGAACCATATGGGCTTGTAAGTGAAATTCTATCATATTCTTTCAGTTTTTAATACTATTTTACTAATATAAAGATTTGAAATACAGGCATTCTTATACCTGGAACTTAATTGTAAATATAGGGGATTTGAACTCAGACTTTCAAGAAACCTTCAACTATCCACACTATCTCATACCACTGAATTCATGCTGAACCAGCACTCATCAGTTGGTCCAGATTATTATCTCCCACATCAACACATATTTTGTGCTGAAACAGCACTCATCAGTTGATCCGATTATATATATATATATGTGTGGTAGATTATAATCTGGACCAATTTATAAGTGCTGGTTTAGCATGAAATACACATTTTGGTGATTGTTTATCTTTTCTACATGTGCGTGGTCAGATAGTTGAAGGTTGCTTGAAAGTCTGAGTCCAAATCCTTTATATTTATTAATTTAAGTAAAAATGAAACCCCTTCCATTATATATAATAATAAATGATGGTTAATCATTACATCCAACATGTACAAAATGCTATCTAATCTTTATTCCACCCAAATCTATCCAAACAGAAAGACACAACACACATATATAACCAACTTATTTTATAATTATAATGATCTAAACAAATGCAACACACATGACATTAAATGATTAACCAATCATTTAATTTGTAAAGATGCAAATGGCTATTCAGGATAAGTGTATTTAGTCCTTACTGTGATTCTTCAGCAGGTTGAAACAACTAGAATTTTGTTAATAAAATAAAACAATCAAATGGCTTATTGTTCGAAATAAAAAAAAGTTCAAATACTGGAGGTCACAAAACTTGAATATTGAGCTCCAGAATTTGACACCTTAATGAAGCACCAAAACACCAAAGGTAAAATTATGTTAATGATAAATTGGATATATACAAGACATAATTTGCCATTTTAAATATCAAATGATATATTAATAATTTCAGAAGCCAATGTCACTTTAAAGACACAGGCGTTGCTTACATTTATTTAAATATGTGGAAATATAATATTAATATCATCTATGTTCTTTATTACTTTTTACGATGCTTTTTTACAACCCACTATTGATGGTTTCGACTGTCCCAGCAATCTTTTTCAGAACTTCTACTTATATCATCTATGTTCTTTATTACTTTTTACGATGCTTTTTTACAACTCACTATTGATGGTTTCGATTGCCCCAGAAATCTTCTTCAGAACTTCTACTTTTGGAAATATAAGTAGAAGTTCTGAAGAAGATTGCTAAGGCAATCGAAACCATCAATAGTGGGTTGTAAAAAAGCATTGTAAAAAGGAATAAAGAACATAGATGATATTAATATTATATGGATTTGGCAATGCAGTAAGAAAGATAATGTATGTGGAAATATCTGTTATATTTTTCATATTAAAAAATTACCCTCACATGCTAATAAACAGTAATCACTAAAAATAGTAAGAAACAGTTTATTATTTTAAATTATTACTGTCTAATAATATCTGATGGTAATTTTCGAATTCGAAAAATATAACATATTTCCACAGATTTAAATATTTAAACAATTACATGTTAAAAATTATTAATTTATATATATATACATTATTAATAAATAATAACAGAAACAATATCATTCTATTTAGGTAAAAAAATAAAATATCAGACAAATTACTGTTAAAAGAATTACAATTGGTCAAACATATTTACCGAGCAAATACATTACCACTGCCACCAGGAAAGGTATAAGGATGTTGTTTCCTGAAGACATGTCCTACCCTACTGCAAGGAATTATTTCAAGACTGCCTCCACATTGCCAGACTCGGAAAGATATTTCTTGAAAAACATGTGAAGAAAGAATAATATACTAAATATTATTATTTATAAAACATTATTCAATGTCTTTTCATATAACTATCTACTTACTATATGTATTTAGCGAAGCAATTTACCTATTTAGTGAACTTATCTATCCTTAAACTCATAGACCTACCGATCTGAATTCACATCTCAATATATTTGTCTATTATACCATTAATCAATTTATCTATATTAAAATATATCTCTATCATTTTGTATTCAGTCATTATCCATAATCTCATCTTAAACTTAATAAAAGCTTTTGAGATATTTATCTGTAAAAAAAGCAACCAGGAATTTTTAAAAAAAAAACAAACAAATAATTTTTAGTGTATATTATTAGTTAAAACAAATCATAATTCAATAAAAAAAAAAAGGAAAAGATTATATACTGAGAAATTAAAAAAAAATACATTGGATAAGTTACTAGCAAAGTATTAACTAATGAACATTCTACAAAGGAAAATGATAATCTCATTTAAAACTAGGGTTAAAGTAAACTGAAAAAATTATCTGATCAAACATCACGGAATCACCATTTTCTATAGTCTCCATATAGTAGTGCCACCCAGTGCAAGCCTTAGTAATCAATGAATGCAAGAAGGTTTGTGCATAAAATCTCTATCTAGTCCTTACTCATTGATGAAAGCAAAAAATTAGTTCGGAGATATTCGATAAGCAGGCACTAAATAGGGATTTTATGCACAAAGCTTCTTGCATCCATTGATTACTAAGGCTTACATTAGATGGCGCTACTATATGAAGTTTGTTACTGTTTTTAAAAAAAATACCTGAAAAGCTAAATATCTAATGACGTGATTCATCACCTATTTGTCTTGATATATTTTTTTTATTTAAGCTAATCAATTTTTTACACATTAAAAAATTAGGAATAGATATCTATTTACAATGATTTAACTACTGATAATTTCAATATTCTTTAAATAACAAAAAAATCTTACCTAAATTTTCTCCACCCCATACATCCATTAATAAATCATACTTTCCCAATTTCTCAAAGTAAGCCTTGTCAATAACAAATAGCCCACCTGCGATCATAGGTGTTCTGCAAAAGTAGAACAGAAATGTTATATAGAAAAATTGGGGTGGGAGGCAATAAGATTATCATTAGCAGCAACTATAAAGTATTTGATTACTAATTTTTAATCTTGATCAAAATTCACCTTTTAAAGACTTCTAATATAACCTCAATAATTTTATAAGTGTATACATTCCAATGTTTAAATCAATTAAAAAATTTGTTAAAAATACAAACAAACATTAATATATTAAACGACCTCCACACTACCATACTTTCCTTTGAAATCTTGGTTCAGCACAGAATGCATCTTGGGGGTAATTTGTCTTTTATTGTATCTTTATTTAGAAACCAATAAACACCACATGATCACAATTTCAAATGAATATGTGGTGGTGTGGAATTGTTTAATATATTTATAAAGATATTACACATGGGAAAGAGAAATGTAAATAACACCATACGTGTGTGTGTGTGTTTTCAATTTAAAAAAATCAGATATACTAATGTATAACTATATAAATATATTTATAAATTATTATTTGTAATTGTCTAAGCAGGGGAAACTATAAAGTAAATTGGCTTTGTTAGTCTTGCATTGATGGTCGAGAGGTCAGCGCGACTGCCTTGCACTTGCAGGCAGTTGCCCGGGTTGCGGGTTCGCGTCCGGCCGATGCTATGACACTTAAAAAAAAAAAAAAAATTGGCTTTGTTAAAAGATCAACATTACAATTACCTTTTCCCCCAAAGCTTTATTCTTATTTATCCTTCTGATTAGGAAAGTGTAATCTTGCTATGTAGTACATTAAATATTATTTTAACATTTTTTTCTTCTTTTAATTGACTTACTATTGATTTTTTCTTCCTATAATACCACTAAAAAGCAGTACCACTATATCCCACACAAAATTTTGCAAACTCTTAAAAAAAAGTATTACCATATAAGTATTACATATATGTATGCGCAGTTTCAACTAGATTCACAAATGGGTAACAATTAGGTTACAAGATTTCATAGGTAGATGAACCAAAAAAAGAGAGTAAGCTAAAGAAAAGCATATAAAAAATAGTGTAAATGGATGCATTGTGATAGATGATACAGGATAAATATATATAAAAAAACAAGTAAATATAAAAATAAAGATGTTATATTCAGTAGAATAATGCTGGTTCATATTTATAGTTTACTTCTATATATACACACATCCCTCCTTCCAAATGACTGGATCTTTGACAATGATTATATTATTACAATAGTTTGTTTAAAATTAAACATGTGGCAATAATGAAATAAAAATATGAAGTTTCAAAAGCTGTACCGAGATTTAAAAAAGATAAAAGACTGACAAGAATACTTCGTCAAGCGTTGGTGGCCTAGTGGTTAGCATAGCTGCCTCCCAAGCAGCTGGCCCGGGTTCGCTTCCTGGACAACGCATTTGATATATGGGGGGGGGAGAGAATGACTAGGAGGTAAATAATAGCAAAATTGTCAAGAAGATGTAATTGATTATTATTACTTTAAATCATTTCTGAAAACATTTTAATTACTAAACTACTACTACATTACCGATATAATGCTATGAAATCTGTGGGCACAAGGAATTTGTTACTCAAAACGTGGATTTTGAAGATACTGAATTTATAAAATCAACTGCACACAAATAAGTGGAATAACTTAATGATATAGTCCAAAATCTATGTTTAAACACAAGGCGTTGAATGGTGAAGAAATGGATTATCGTCGATTAACATTTTTACCACCCGCTTCAATGATTAGAAGAATACAGCCATTATGCTAATATCTGAATTATTTGCGCTCAATAGAAAAGGCAGTGTTTTGATTTCTTTACAAGATTTGAAACCGAATGTGAATATTGGAAATACATTTTACAAAGAATTATATGTTATAATTTTCTTATGATAATGGAAGACTTGTGCTAAAGGAGTAAGATAAAAATATTGGACAAGTAAACAATAAAAAGTATTGCGATATTAAAACTTCTGGTAAAATATAATGCACTTGTACTGAATCATATTTGATAAAATTTAAAAATCATAGTCAAAGGAATGTTTCTTGTTTATTACCAACGATATATGATGATTTTATACAATTAATAAATGATTATCACTCAATTAATTAAAAAAAAAATCAAAATATTATATGAAATTATATATTGATCAGCTTGATTTTATAATACACTATGTTATAAACGAATACACTCGCTTTTTCCAGACTTGAGATATAGTATTTTAGAAAGAATGGAATGAGATCCACCCATTCTTTCATGACTCAATGTACATCTATGGTCAAGGATGATGGCGTACTGGAGCAATCAGAGAGCATAGATAAGAAAATTGACAGTCTAATAGCTGCAAAGACCCTGTTTCTATGGTTCTTGGAGGTTGAATGATGGCATTTCTGTGTGAGGAAAGGCATGGAGTTGATTACATTCTCATGTCTAGCAAAAATGACTATATCTCGAGTCTGGAAATAGTGAGAGGTATTCATTTATATTTATCTTTAAAGCGCATATGCGATTTGGCTAAACCCCTACAGATCACTAAAAATTATTCTAAAAATTGATGCAGTATTAAAACTTTCCAAAATACAATGCACTTTCACAAGATCACCATCTGATAACATGCACAAAACATAGTCAGGGGATATTGGATGAGTAGGCACTAGATAGGGATTTTATGCACAAGCCTTCTGGCATCCATTGATTACTCTGGTTAGCACAAGGTCGCACTACTATATGGAGAGTTTTTGCCTGCTCAATACACTATGTTGTATTGATTATCCTTTTGATTTATGTTTATAATTCCAAATTTGCAAAAACATATGAATATCTGCACAATGAAATGGTTTTTTATATTATAATTTTCTTCTAATTGATATAGACTCAATGGAGTGCACTTTTGGTAAGTTCTTTTAGATGATATAGAATCAGATGAGTGCACTTTCAGTGAAGTTCTTTTAGATGACGTAACGTCAACCGAGTGCACTTTGGTGAAGTTCTCTTTACCAAAAGTGCATTCAGCTGACTTGATATCTAGAAAATTATTAAAAAAAAAAATTTCATGATGTAGATGTTCAAAGGTTTTTGCAAATTTGGAATTTATACACTATGTTGATCAAAACACTTGCAAAGTATTCAAAATATTTTTATAATTCTTGTACATAAACAATCATAAAGGGACTGACTTAAATAAGGATATTGGCAATATTTGTCTGGCTCCAAACTTAACTTATAAAACTTTTATTCTCAAAGCAATAACAATGTACCCAATACATCTAGCATAAGAATATAGATTAGTAAATATAACAAACAAACAATCTTGTTAAATACATGTCCCGTTATGTGTATTCCCTGAATCTTCTTACACAAACTGCTGAGAACACACACACACACAAACTATATCATTTTTTGGAATTGTGTAATTTTATTTTCAAGTCCATTTACAGATAGAATCTAAAGAATGAACAAATGTCCAGCTCCAAGAGATTGATGAAGACAACCAATAATGTCCAAATTCATTTCATACCCAAGATGGTCTCCGCTAGATATGAAATTTTGAAGACTTTAAAAATAAATTACATTACAATTCTGAAAATTTTATAAATCCTAGCAGATTTCAAACTAAATTATGATATGAGACATAAAGCTGCAATCATTTTATCAAACCATTGTGAATTTGAAATGCGCATATTACATTTGTTTTGGAATAATATTTTGGAATAAATAACATTAATTTAATATTTAAAAGAAAACAAATTATATTAAATAAAATTGTAGAATGTAGAAAACGTTTCATCTAATATTTAAAGACAATTCAAAATGACTTAATTGTGATGGAGATGAAATAAGGAAATTAACGGAAAACTAAATATAAGTTAACTTTTGATTTGGAAATAGACTATAAAACACATGTAAAGAAAAAGGAAATTATTTTCAGATAAGACTTATATTGAAGCAAAATCATTAATTCCAAAAGAAAACTTTAAAAAATGAGATATATTTAATCACTGCTTAAAATAGAAATGAAGAAATGTTCATTTTCTCGCCAAAATATTCCATCAAATTTTTTATTTATTTGTAATATAAATATTCAAAATAAAAGATATTTGAAACACAAAATCTCTAAATTACATACACAAAGGCCCATTTCCATGATTCCCCTCCTAATTAAGATCATTGAGGCCATAGTCAAGAACAAAATCCAAGATCAACTCTATACACACATCACGCCATATCAATTTGCACGTAAGGGCTCTTCCACCACAGATGCAGCACAGCGTTTTCTTCTTCTGGTAGAACACATCAGACTGCACAAAAAATCCAAGCCTATAGTTATTCAACTTGACTTTGCCTCGGCTTTTGACTCTGTTATACCCACTGTCCTACTCCAGACTCTCCTTGATTATCAAGTCCCTGGCATCTATACCAGAATTATTGGTAATCTGCTTTTGAACAGATCTATCTTTACGTCACTGGATGGAAGACTGTCCAATGGTTTCAGACCTCATCTTTCCATTCCCCAGGGATCGCCACTCGCCACTCTCTGCTTCATCACCTATATAAATTCTATGCTCAGAGAGATTGAGCACAGACTCCCTGGAATTTTCATGCCAGCCCTGAAACATCATGTACAACACATAACCTATGTTGATGATGTCACCATCTTCCTCCCCGATAAAACTCACCTTCCAACACTCACACAAATCATTGATAAATATTCAAAGAAACTAAATCTGAACATCAACTACAGTAAGTCCTCCATGTGGAAAATCAGTACTGGCTCAGTGATTCCGTCAGTCTTTACAGCTGAGCCGCAACTCTTCCTCGGTTTTCCTATGGCCAAGTCCAGACTTGCTATGGCAAAAGATATCCAACACTCCATCTTGGAAAAAACTAGCAAAGTGGTTCGATCTTTATCCCGAATCTCTCTTTCCCTGCCGGGCAAAGTAGCCCTTCTCAACATGCTGGTGTTTCCGAGATTGAATTATTATCTTCCCATAATTAAACCCACTAAAGCATTTCAGTCGTCAATGAACTCACTGTGTTCAAAGCTCATGTGGAGTGGAAAGATTGTTGCCATCAGCATCTGTAAGATGCAAATGCCCAGAGAGTTAAATGGACTTGGATTGCACTCTGTTTCAACAATCTATTTACAGAAGGCAATTGCAGTTCTATGTGCAATTCACTTAAAACAGCCAGAACTAAACCTAGCCACTCCAGTGGAACCTACAGACACACCGCCACCTCTTGCTAGCAGATGGGCCACAATTATTTGGTTACATGTCACCAAGCTGATAAATCTATCTAAAACCTCTTTTGAAGGTAAAATAACCTACTGGCAGGCCTATAACCTCAGATTTCAAAACCAGACTGCCCTCCTGACCACATTGAACATAGACAATAAACCATTGCTTAAAAAATTGAAGAACTGGTTTGTTGAACCAAAATACATAGATTTTATCTTAAAGCTCAACATCTCATCCTTACCCACTAACCATTTCTTAGTATGGAAAAGAGGATTCACCAAAATCAATCCTCAATGCCAGCTATGTAATACTGCCGATGAAACCATCCAACATTTACTTTATAATTGTCCGTTTCTTTTCCAAATCAGAAACTTCATCACAGAGAAAGTTACATCTGACATCGGAGAAGCCTTAAATATCCAGAATGCCATCAAGACAGGAATTTTTTCTCTTATCCGATTCTCTGTCTTCCTTACCTTTGCAGTCTGGTTGACCAGATGTGAATGTGTTTTCCGTCATTCAGGATCTTCAGTCACAGAGACCTTTATAGGTCTTGTCAAGAGCATAAGTGCCAGGGACCGGCTGCTTGCACCAGAATGGTTATACAAAGAGACTTGGTCCAGGATTGATCTACCAAGCGTTTGATCTTATGAACTTTTGCAATCAGTCATTGCAGTATACCATGTATGAAAACAGTATCATGAAACCATGTAAACTTTGTTAATAAAATTTTTTGTTTTTTTTAAAAAAAAAAAAAAAAAAACTCTCAATAGCTACAAGCAGTATATGATACCGCTAGAAATATCCATGCCTTAATTTTATAGAATTTTATAAATTAAACAGTCTCAATAATTTTCTAATTTGCAAAACTCTCACATAGTATACATTTCATACCAATTTTTTAAAGTTTAGCAGTATCTCATATCACGCACTGTTGTCTAAATGTAAATATTATTTTTTTATAAGCTATGTTTATTTTTTTTTCTACAAAAGCTAGGAGACTCTGCCCCCTGGTGACTAAATTCCATAATTCTTTTTGTCAAAAGACAAAAAAATGCTGATTATGATTTTGTTCATTTTTTTTTATTATTTAACTTATATTTAACATTCACATAACACATTTTATTCTTTTATTAACTGGGCCAGAAAATATACTGTTAAATAAATAATTATTAATAGTTTTTAATAACAGATGTTGCTTCTGCTTAAAAGTTTTATATTACTCATACTTAATTCTGAAACCGTATATATTGGAATCTTATAAAGGCGTTGCCAAAAATGTTCATAATAAAATATTGTTTGTCTATGAGGAAAAATTCAAGTTCTATTTTTCCATCATAAATAAGTCCCAAATTTTATCATAAAATGCAACTTTTTTCCTTTAACATATATTTAATTGTGCCAGATCAAGTTTATTGTTAAATAAATAATTATTAATACTTTTTCAGAATACAATTTTTTTTTTACTACAAATGCTCTTTTCTACCAAATTTTTTATAATAGTTTTTATTATTATTATTATATAAGAATGGTCATTTTAATTGTTTAGTAACCATTTATAATTGGGACTTTTAGAAGCTATATCATTTGGTATTCCTTATGTTAAAATCATCATTTTATAGATTTTTGGACATAATGCTTACAATAATAAAAATCAAATTTATTTATTATAATAACTGAGCTTAAGAAAGCAATCAACTGATCGTAGTTAGAAGCTATTCCAAATAGTTATTGAATATCCTAGCACCTTACTGAGGATGCCAGTAGCAGAAATCGGCCTGGGATTGTGGATATTCTACAAAGCCTGTTAAGAGCTTGCTTGCGAGTTCTATATATAACATTTGTAAATACAAGCTTACTAAATTAGATCATGTGACATCTAACTTGATTTTTTTTTTTGTAATTTTATTATAACTAATATTTATTATTTAAAAAAAAAAAATCAAACTTGGAAACACAATTATATTATAAAATAATACTTTTCTTTGAGGCAGTAGCACATATCACTGTAGTAGTAAGAGTTGTAGCCATTGTAGGTTAAAAAAAAAAATTCAATTTCATGAACATAAAATCTATATTGATAAAAATGATCTTAAATGACTTCAATATTCTTCATATTTCTAAAGATATTTTAATGATGTAATGTTATCCAGTTCCTAGAAACTGCTTTCAGCATATATTTAATATTGGCAATAGAGAATCTAGTGGGGC
The DNA here is from genome assembly GCA_028023455.1 of Epiperipatus broadwayi. Classification (NCBI taxonomy): domain Eukaryota; kingdom Metazoa; phylum Onychophora; class Udeonychophora; order Euonychophora; family Peripatidae; genus Epiperipatus; species Epiperipatus broadwayi. The sequence continues at coordinate 71,940 of JAQFVV010000920.1, read as the reverse complement.
GAGAAGGGTAGATCATGATCAAAATTATTGTTAATGAAAAAAACACAAGTATGATCAAAATTTAATTAAATACTTTAAGTCTAATTTGTACTGAAAACAAAATTTCAGAGAATTAAATTCGATTAACTATTACAAAAGTAGATCATATTAATTTATGACAAAATGTGTTATATAGATTATCAAAAAATTTAAAAGACCTCTCTCTCTCTATATATATATATATATATAGTTAATAAAAGAGGAATATAGAGACTTCAGATCATTCAAAGAAGTATGGAGAGATGCATGTTGGGAATAACAAAGAGATCGAAAATGCAATATATGGGCAAGAGAACAAACAGGTGTTACTAACCTCATTGAAAAAATTAAAAGACTGAAGTGGAGTTGGGATGAACATATTGCTAGTAGATATGGTAATAGATGGACAATTGAAATCTTAAACTGGAATCCAAGCGATTGTAAAAGACCCAGAAAGAGACCACATGTGAGATGGATAGATGAAATAATAAAGTGGGCAGGGGTAATGTGGAGAAGAGAAGCTAAAGATCAGAGAAGATGGATTGAACTTGGAGAGACCTTCATCCTGCAGTGGACTGATAATGGTTGATGATGATATGTAGTTTTATTAATAATAACGATCATTATGTAATTGAGTAATATAAATATTTATGTGATTTTGAATGTACTTAAATTTTTTACTAAATATATTTATAATATGTAATTACTAACACTGAAATAAAAACATAACTTCAAAAATTAAAGTTTACTATTATTTAAATAGAAAAATAAGCAAAAAGGAATAATAAAAAATTATGAATTGGAATAAGACTTCTAAATTTTCAATAACTAAAGGTTCTAGTTCTTAATCTGCTTAGATAGTATGTCCACTAATATGCATCTAAAACTTTTTGTACACTATGTATCATAAGTTATATAACCTTCAAATGAAGACAAACTGTTCCTTTAAAACAAAAGCCTAAGAGATGTTAATAGTGCATAATCGTCTTTCATTTATAATCAGTAATATATTTTAAAATCTAACAGTACATGAAGTATAAGCTATAAAATATAATATGGTACATAAAATGATAACAGTTCCTTAATGTCTCACATTTAGTAAAAAATAAATTAGGACAGTTAGCCAAATGTTTCGTAATTAGCTTTGAAATTATTATGGTTCATAGGCTTCTTTATACAGTCACCGATATATAAGCCCTTCCGGTTATTAAAAATGAAAATCATTTGAAAATCATTTGTTTGACTATTGTGATGATATTCCAATTAAACTTTATTCTAATCTTATGAAGATCAAAATTCTAATTTAAGTGGAATCATTATTATAAGATTTTTTCTGATTATTGTTAACCAATCATCTGTATCCACAATTTTTTTATATATAGTCTGCTGAAATTTAAAATTAAATGAAGTTTTCAAACGATATGCTCCTAAAACCTCCATTGGAATAATCTATTATTACTCCAAAGACTATATAATGTTATCAAATAGGTTATAAATGACATACATTTTTTTTAATAAATTGGATGGCTACTTCAATCCATGAAAGAAATGACAGTTAATGAAAATTCAGTAATTCTCTTTACTCAATACTGCCATTAATAATCAAATGAGTGTTTTGCATTATTTTACCCAGTATAGGATGCCATGTGCATAAACATGCATATTAATTAACATGATCTCATACTGTCATACATTCAGGGTAGAAAGCTTTTCTTTTTTTTTATCATATGGCACATAACTATACACAATCAAGTATGAGAAAGATATATAAAAAACAAATTGATTTGGAATATGATTTTTATTTTAAAAATAAATCCTAGATATAATATAGAATAAAATATCTTTATATAATAAAATAATATATGACAATAGCTGTAATATAATCACAACATAAAAAAACTCTTTTTGACAATTTTTAATTTTTGCCCTTTTCAATGTCTTGGTTAACTACAAAAACAACAACCCATATTGCATACATAGCGACATCTACTGGCTCTATACAAAATTAACTAAGCCTATAATTATGCTTTTGTATCTTTCCATTCATTTTTCATTATCCAATTAATAGTTAAATTAATTGACATTTTACAAATGTTCATACAATTATTTCTGTTATCATTAATTAGTTTCATATATCTTCCTTCTATTAATTTTTTTAATATAATTTAATGGGCTTACATTCTTAACCCAATGTATTCTATGTCCATATTTTAAGTAATGAACATATAATGCAGATCTGTCATCTCTTCTATTAATAGTGTTATTATGTTCTTTAGCCCTTTCTTCTAATTGTTTCACTGTATGTTCATAATAAACCATACTGCAAACTCCACAAGTAATTTTATACACTATACCATTTTATTTTATATTATCTTTTATTTTATAATTCCCTACTAATACATCAAGATTTTTACTTTTTGACTATCCTATTTTAATACTTTTATCTATATAATTTTTATTTTTTTAAAAATGTATGATAAATTTTAGGAACATATGAAAGGTTTACCCATTTTATATTGTCTGATTCACCATTTTTACCCAAATTATATTGCTTATAATTAAATAATATATTTGTAATACTTCTAGGGTTCTATCCATAACTAGTATACAATTTTATAATTTGCTCTTTTTGTAAAGTAGCTATCTTTCTATCCGTGTTATATTTGTCATTTTTATTTTTAAAATTGTTAATAACTACCATTTTTTGTATCCATGTATTTTAGATTTTTATTTTATATATGCAATTCATTTTATGAGAATACTTTTTATGTATTAATTAGCTGAATTTAAATAGTAAAAAAAATATTTATTTTACTAAAAAAAAATAAATCTATTAATTAAAAAAAAAAAAAGCAAAAAAAAAAAGCTCTTTTGTTTGAACTTAATTATGGGAAATATTTTAAAGAGGAAATGAATAATAAATATTAGTTTCACTTAAAAAAACGAAAGTTCTTTCTGAATGGAAGCTGATTAAGTAGTCAATAGCAGTGGGTGATGGATAACAGCCTTCTCACAATCTGCCCTGTAAGTAGTATGCATTACTATATGAGAAATTACTTCCACAACCAGACTTCATCTTGATGAATTCTAGTGGATTGATTAAAAAATGATAGTAAAAACTATGACTCTGGAGAGTCTTAGTCCTTGACATGAAAAATGACTGCATGATATTGGCAGTCAGAGAATTGAAAATAGTTCAATTTTTTTTACTATATCAGATATCCTGATGGTTACATATGAGAGGGTACCCAAAAATAACCGGAATGGTTCTCTGATTTGTATACCTGTTGTAATATATGCTTCAGGTTACATACTTATTGCAGAAACCGTTCTGCATCAATCTGCCAAATAATATCACCATGTGAAATCATGGTGCCACATAACACATTTTTTTGTAAAAGTGTGTGTCACACTTGTTAATTTTTGTAATGACTGAAAAGTTCAACCAATGTGGAATTCTGTTTACAGTTACAAAAAATGATGAAGAAAACAACTATAATGCTTGAAACAGATTATAAGCAAACTGATCTCATAAAAGCATAAATTTAAGAGTGGTTTGAGTGAAATGTTAAATTCACCATGTCCCTAAAAGGTGTGGCAAGTTGAAGATCAACGTCAAAACAACACTAATTTGATGCCAACACCACTTTTCTCTTAGAATTAGTTCTTAACAGTCAGGCATTTTATCTGCAAGTTCTGAAATATTTACATGATGCGATAAAATGTAAACGTTCTGTTTTGTGGCAAAGAAAAGTTTCACCCCGACAAAGTGTCATCTGTCAAAGCCTCAGTGTCAAACACTTTTTAATTAAATTCAGCAAGACCTAGCTTATCTATCAGTCATATTCATTTGATTTCACTTCTTGTGATTTTTTTTTAATTTTTCGAATGGAAAAAGGTCTCAATAATCAAGCCTTGGTGGTCGAGAGGTCAGCGACAGCTGCTTTACAAGAAGTTGTCCCGAATTAGCGGGTTTGCTTCCCGGCTGATGCTATGACACATGAGGAAAAAAGGTCTCAATTTTTTTTTTGCTGACTTATAAGTGGTAAAAAAAACGCCACAGGCTTTATAAGGCATCACTTTCCAAGTATTTTTGGATTACTATGAAAGATGAAAAACATGTTTAAAACGGTGTATTGTATCAAAGGACAATAATTTGAAAGAGATTAAATTTTTAGCACTTGAAAATAAATTACCAATTTTTTATTATAAAATTCTACTTATTTTTGGATACCCCCCCCCCTGCATATCTCAGAAATAGGTAGTGAAAAAGTTGTTCCTAAAATCAAAGACATTGACGAATTAGTAAGTACTAATGCTTTTTAAATATGATAAATCATGTCTTGATTGTGTTTAGATACATATTTAATGATGGAAGGGCTGGTTTGAATTTTATGGATGGTTAGTTTATATTGAGTCTTCAATTGATGAGAGATGAAAAAGGAAGTATGAATTGAAAATGAATTGCACGGTAACTAAGAATATAGATAGGATAGCACTGGACAATAACTTAAGCATTACCATGATTGAGATTGCTCAAGATTACAATAGAGGGCAGCATTGGAGTAGAATTAAAAAAAAAAACTCTTCTTGAAAAACTTTATGTTAGATGAGCGTCATATGATATATTGCTTGATTTTATGTATTTGCTAATAATCAGTTACAACTGACCAATTAAATCACTAGTTTACCGGTGTGAAAATAATATCTTATAGCAGAGTGCACCGAATTTTATCTCTTTGCATTCACCTGCCGATATCAGAGTTAAGGTTGTTGCCAAAATTAAAGAAGAGAAGTAATTGCACAATATCGGTACTTCCATAAAAGAAAATATAGAATCAAATATATCTGGACTACATGTTTTACTACCAGTAATGAGGAAATTAAACATAATGTGGACAATCTGGCATGGTTAGAAATTTTCCTTTTATGGTATTAACAGGTATTTCTGGAGAACCATTTGATCTGAGCGATCATGGCAACTGTCTTCAATGAAACCATAAGACTGTGGATTAGGAAAAAAACTACTAGCCTCCAATTCTGGATCAACCCATACTTTTACAGAAAACGGCTTCTCAGTATAGAAAATACAAGGATGACAACTCTTAATATGTTGGGCCAAACCAGATTTACAGCCAAATAAGAGTTTCCAAAATGAGCAGAAATGTAATTTTGCTCATGTAGTTCAAAGGTATCCATAATGGAAGTATAAACAAAAATGTAATGCATTCTACATTTGGAAAATATAAAAGAAGAATACATATTTCCATAAATCTTGCAAGAAAAGAGCACATGGCAATACCCATGTATGATACACTTGGAATCTCCTATTAATCAATAAACGACAATATCTAAATAAAAATGCATAATGGTAACTAAAATAGCCTAAACAAATAATAAAAATAGAAACAATAGATAAATATAAACATTTCAAAGTAGTTTCAAAATCAAGACAGCCATATTTCATTTATGGTACCACTGGTAAATTTCCCATGAATATTTACAAGAACAATAATAGGAATCACCACAGATTGCATGATAAAGATACTAATAGAATAATAATGATAATATATATATATGATTTTTTGGTTAAAACTGTGTTATTTTTTATTATATATCGATATTTCGACGAACTAGCATCCACCATTGTCATGGTAAACTCTTGAAAGAAAATTTGTTCGATCTCAAACTGTAACGTGACTGAGTGCGAGATAAAGCATGAGAATCAGTTTGAAATAGTTTAGTATTCAGAATATGAGGTTTATCAAAATGTATATTTCTCTTAGTTTTACCACCTATTAATTTAAAGTCAATACTAGAAGACATAGATAAAATGAGAGGTTTCGTATGGTTGGAATACGTTGTGCTTCATCAGCCCTATTTAAACAAGTAGGTCTCTTTAATATTTCAACTGACTATCTCATGGTTCTCAAACCATATCTCTTCAAATTAGCAAGCATTTTTGCATTGTCAAAGTCAGGTTTGTGATCAATTTCTAAAAAATGGGAAGTAAAAACTGATGTTTTAATTTTTTGACCGAAAGCATTTTTATGTTCCTTAATTCTGACATTTATTCATCTATTAGACTGACCTACATAGCTTCTTGAGCAGAAAACATGGAATTTCATAAACTTCTTGGTGTTCCAAAAATATTCTGTCTTTAGTTTTATTTAAAAAAATAACCAATTTTTTTGCCAGTAAAAAAAGTAATCTTTATATTAAAACAAGATAGTCTTCTACTGATTTTATCAGTAACCCCTTTAATATAAGGTAAAATTACTCTATTAAAAGAGGAATTGTCAATTCTATCCTCTTTTTTCCTTTTAGTATCAATGGTATGTAAAGCCTTACATATGATGTTTTTATTATAATTATTAGAATGTAGAATATTTTTTGTAAGTTCTATTTCTTGAGTAAGATGTTCTTTATCAGATATATTATAAGCTCTGGTCAACAGATTTTTTGCTACAGAAAAAATTTGTGCAGGATGATGATGAGAATTAAAATTAAGATATCTGTCGTATGGGTGGATTTTCTGTAAATTGATATTGATAATGTTTCATCACATTTTCTTGTAATTAAAACATCTAGAAAAGAAAGCGATCTGTTATTTTCCACTTCCATAGTAAATTTAATATTTGGATGCCAATTATTTATAAAAATAAAAAAAGAAGTTAAGGCATCAATGTCACGAGGCATTAATTTTAATTCTCATCATAATCCTGCTCAAATTGTTTCTGCAGCAAAATTTTTTTGACTAGAGCTTATAATTTATTTGATAAAGAACATCTTGCTCAAGAAATAGAACTTACAAAAAAATATTCTACTTTCCAATGCAAAACTAGAGAGACAAAAATTATTAAGAAAAACAATATTTACAGTTGATATTCCTAATCTTCAGAAACATTCTAATGAATTTAAATTAGAACTTACAAATCGGTTTCAAGTATTAGTCGATTTTGAACATGATTCAGATTTGAATGAAATTAATATGAAAATAACTGATACACTTTTAAAAACTGCAACCAAGATAGCTGGTAGAAAAAAGCAATTGACCAATAAAATTTCTACTGAGACTAGAGAATTTATGAAGAAAAGAAGGAATATGAATATATACAAAAATGATGCATTAATTAAAAAGGATTGAATATCTCAAATTTTGTAAAATGGTGCGGAAAAGAGTTGAAAATGATATAAGTAAGTATAACTGTGAACTAGCAAGGAAAGCTGTAGAAGAGAATAAAAGTCTCAAGGGAATAAAACAACATTTTGGTATTGGTAAGAAATTTATATTTGCAATAAGAAAAAAAGATTGATTATTACTAAAAAGAAAGATGACATCATGAAATGGGTAGAAGAATTTTATCAAAAATTATATAGTAATAAAGAACAAGTACCTCCTATATCTATTACATCTTCTGAATTGCCCAGAATTTTAAATGAAAAATTGAGACATGCAATTAAATGTATGAAGAAAGGAAAGGCTCCAGGTAATGATGGAATTATAATTGATATATTAAAAGAAGCAGGTGAAAAGATAGAATTTTTTTTAGCAAAATTATATACCAAATGTCTAAATAATAAAGATGTACTAAATGATTGGAAGAATGCATTATTAATATTAATATTTAAAAAAGGTGATAAAGAAGATATTAGAAATTACAGACCTATCAGCCTTTTATCAGTTTTATATAAAATTTTTACCAAGATAATTACATCTTGTCTACAGAGAACATTGGATTTCCACCAACCAAAAAAACAAGCTGGATTTAAAAGTGGTTTTAGTACAGTAGATCATATCCAGGTATTGAGAGAAGTTATAGAAAGGACAAATGAATGAGTTGCCATTATGTCTTGGACAGTGACTAAAGCATTGGATCATCAAGGTATAGATCCAGGATATTGTCATATTTTAAAGAATATTTATAAAAATGCAACAGCAACAATTAGATTACATAATGATACTGGGAAAGTCAACATTGAGAAGGGTGTAAGACAGAGTGACTCCATATCTCCAAAACTTTTTACAGCAGTGCTGCAAGAAGTATTTTGTGGATTAAAATGGGAAACTAAAGGAGTGAAAGTAAATAGAGATTATTTAAGTCATTTAGATTTTGCAGATGATGTAGTTGTTTTTGCAAATAATGCTTTAGAGCTGCAGGAAATGTTGCAGGAGTTATCAGATGAAAGTAGGACTAAAGATAAATGTTAAAAAGACGAAAGTAATGTTTAATGGATTTTCTCAAAATATGAAAATAAAGATTGATTATGATGAGTTAGAAAAAGTTAACAGTTACAAATACTTTGGTCAGATTATTAATACAGATGGATACATAATGGATGAAATTAATCATAGAATTAAACTTGGAGTGCTTTTGGTAGAAATAACTTGATACTAAAAGAAAATATGCCTATGTGTTTGAAAAGGAAGGTTTTTAATAAATGTGTTTTACCAGTTCTTACTTATGGATCTGAGACTTGGATACTTAATAGAGGAGCAATACAGAGATTTCAGATCACTCAAAGAAGTATGAAAAGATGCATGTTGGGAATAAGACGAAAAGATTGAAAATGCAATACATGGGTAAGAGAACAAACAGGCGCTACTGACCTCATTAAAAAAATTAAAAGACTGAAGTGGAGTTGGGCTGGACATATTGCTAGAAGAGATGATAATAGATGGACAATTAAAATCTTAAACCGGATTCCAAGAGATTGTAAAAGATCCAGAAAGAGACCACATGTGAGACGGATGGATGAAATAAGAAACTGTGGAGGGATGATGTGGAGAAAAGAAGCTAAAGATCGGAGAAGATGGATTAAACTTGGAGAGACCATCCTGCCGTGGATTGATAATGGTTGTTGATGATGATGAAGTGTAAATACAAACATTATATACTTAAGGTGAAAGACGCATCATACATAATTATATGTTAATGTAAATATATAAGCATAATGCTGCTTCTAATGAGGTCAATTTTCTTCCAAATGTAAACTATGCACTCAATATCAATAAAACAATAACGTCTTTCTCTAAAATTATTATTATTTTATTATGGGGTCAATACATCCACACCGTCATGACAAATCTTGATTAACTTTAAACTTCTACAAGAAGCATTTTACCATATGGTTAATTTCTTTCCGAATATATTATTTGAATTCCACGTCTATTTTTATTACATTTCAATTGTATTTCTGTCAAAAGAGTTGTTTTATTATTATTACTAGTTGGTTTATGCAATGTTAGTTTAATTAAAGGGTTGGTTCAGACTTCCTCTTATTTACTGTAGTGTAAAAAAAAAAAAAAGCCTTAGCCTAGATTGACATCTACAGGAAAACTGTTGAACTATTATCAATACACCATTTATTAATCCCAATGTACTGCAAATATTTACTTACTTTATTGATGTTGTGACGTCAGCTCTTCTTTTATTTCTTTCTTCAGGACTTAAATATTCCCATTTAAAAACTAAATTCCAATCAAACCCTAAAATTAAAAATACAAATTCCGTATTACATTTAGAGTGTATGCTATAAATCTCAAAATATCAGCCTATCAAAATTGCAAAATTAGTTTCCAGGGTTAAGAATCAATTATTATTTTTATTTGTATATAAAAGGCATAATAATAAAAAAAAATTAAATATTTTCTTTTTGTATATGTACTGCAATATATATATATTCTGAATTTTTTTTTTAAAAAAAGATCCTTTGTTAACCCTTTTTTAAACGTAACTTTATTCTAAAACATCATTTTAATATATAATTAAAAAAATTATTATATACTTAAGTATTAAGTGAAAAACAATAATAAAGTATCCCTGATGATAGGAACTTTGGGTCCACTACCAAAAGATTTTTAACCCTTAATGAATTGCCTTTATATGAGGTCATTTACGATGCATAACTAAAGCTAAACAGAAATTATAGTTTCTGTATTATTTTAATGTACTACTTAATATTTAACCCTGGAGATATTGGATGAGTAGAGCACTAGATAGGGATTTTATACACAAATCTTCTCACATCCATTGATTATTCTGGTTTGCACTGAGTGGCACTACTGTATGGAAAGTTTGGCTCTGTTTTAGCATAATTTGTCTCAAAATAGTTACAATAACAAGCCAATGCAGGATTAGTGATTTACATTCTTAGTTGTGTGCGTATCTGAACAATAATCTTAAATCTATTAAACAAATCTCAATAACTATAAAAATAAGTTTATTTAAAAATATTATTTTATACACTTGTAACAGTACTTGATTATTATTCCTGCAACCAAGGAAAGATAGGATGACTTCACATTTGTATCAATACAATGCTAACTTTTTAATGGTGTTATTTTGGCAATATCAAACATTAAAAAGTTAGCAATGCTTTGATATGAGTTTGAAAAGTTCTCCTTTCTTTCCTTGGTTGCAGAAATAATACCCAATAGTTGTAGAAAAATGCACAAAAATTAATATTATAAAAGATATACACGCACTTGTATGCAATGTAGAGCATGCGATTGCGCAGTACATGCTGTAAATGGAATTTTGCCAAGCAATCAGAATAAACAAATGGCAATTTCTTTTCTTCGAAACAGACATCCCCCCCCCCCCAAAAAAAAAGAGGAAACAGCAGTAATAATAAAATCAACATATTTATTCAATTAGTAAAGAAAAAACCCTGTAAATTGCAGCACTTTGAACAGGAAAGTTAATGTATTAATTGAATTAAAAAAATAGAAGAATAACTGTAAATTGTAGCCCTACGACCAGTTTGAATGGAGAAATAACTGTAAATTACAGCACTTTGATCAGATAGTTTTCGACAAAGATTCAAAAAAGGCAGAAGTCAATAACAAAGTTGAAATTGAAAAAAAAATTAAAATCAAAACACACAAGTAAATAACGAAGTTAAAATTAAAAATGATAAAACAAATTCACGATAACAACAAGTAACTTTAAAATGTAAACTTTTGAATCAGCAATCTCCAAAAACGTACGTATATAATAGTTTTGGCTAACATGTTTTGTGCACATTGAACAGCACGTTTTTCGACGAGAAAAAAAAACCTGGGTTTATTTATCGATCACATATGTGAAAAGTCATCCTATCTTTCCTAGGTTGCAGAAATAATACCCAAGTACCCTTTTAACTAAAGGAAGACCAATAAACATCTAAACTGTAAATGACTTAGAGGGAGACCACATATGAGATGGATGGAAATAATAAAAAAGTGTTATAAGGTGATGTGAAGAAGAGCGGTTAAGAGATTGAAGAAAATGGACTGAACTTGGAGAGACCTTCATCCTGCAGTGGATTGATAATAGTTGAAAATGATCATGATTAGATCTGAGGACTGTTAATATGTCTTTTATAAAGTAGCTGCTTTAAGCAAAAATTTTTTATTATAGGAATCAGATTAAATACTTCTAAAAAGATAACATTGTTTATATATAGCCACCACTATATAAAAGTACTATTTATATTTTTTGTTTAAAAAAAGACTAATTTATAAAGATTACCTTAGTATTGGCTATTCTGATAAATTCATTAACCTTTCATGTGATGTAATGTGCTGTAGCTTCTTAAACGAAGTCAAGAATCTCTTGGCAATTATGCCTAGAGAAACCTGTTAGCAATTTTATTTTTCATTCCCCACTCTAAGTTTTCCCATATTCTGCTCCATCCCATTTCCACAACATAATCTTTGTCAACTCTATGGCCTTTATATCTAAACCCCCCTTATCTTTTCCCAAACCCAGCATAAAAACCAATAATCCACTTTCTGTATAATCACTTTTTTCATATTTATTCTTCCATAACTTCATTATATGTGCCCTTTCTGTTTTCAAACATTTACATTCAATTAACAGATGCCTAATGTTTTCTATTTCTTCCTTACATAATTTACAGATTAAATCATCCATATTTTTCCATTTACATGTATATTCTCTTATTGCTAAAGATCCCATTCGAGCCTTAAACAATAAACTACTTTCCTTACTATTATCATATATTAACTCGCACCTAATATTCTGTTTATTTCTATATATATTTAAACTCTTTTTACTCTCCATACTAGTTCTCCATCTCTCTAACTCCCTATTCTTTATTAATAAATCTATCCTTTTATCCCATTCCTTACTACTGCAACACTCAACAATTCTTCTAACACAATAATCCCATCTTTTGTACAAATATACTAATATAAGTTCTTTATCCAAATCTTTTGCATACCACATTACCTTTCTCACCCATCTTGTTGCCTATCCTTTAATTGTAACCTAATTAAATATTTTGGCTATTCTTTTATTATCATAAACTGCAATCTACCAAACATTTTCATTTTACTTTTTGCATCTTTCATATAAAAACTTGACCATCCCATTTCTACTTGAATTGTCTTCCTTGTTGTCCATACATCTGCATCCAATGCATGTCTTCCTACTTCCCTTTGTACTTTTTCTAAGTAATCTAATACCCCTTAACTAATACATAACACATCATTACCATATGTTAACCCTGCTACTGCAACTCCCTTCCATATAATTCTAGCTACATCATATTTATTATATGAAAACACTGTTAATTTCTTTATCAATCCCTTTCTTTTCTTTACTTCATTTATCAATTTTTTCTCCCATTCTCCAAACAATTTTTCTGATTACTTAAAAAAATTCCCAAATAGCTATATCTATTCTCCACACTTAATGTAATATCTCCCAATGAAAATTCTACATCTTCTCTTTCCCCAGTATTAACCATCATTATATTTGATTTTTCTTCATTAAATTTAATCCCCATCTCTTTACCCACTCGTGCACATGTCTTCAACATAACTTCGATATCTTCTCTTCTTTCTGCATTGCTTCCCCTAGTGACAATTTTTGTAATCATTCAACATTTGACTTTATTATTAAATCATTATTCTATATTAGAAGTCAATAAACTAGACTTGATTTGTTAGAAATATGGATTTACAAATGAAAAACATTGTAAAAAAATAATATTTGGATTTTTCAAATATTGACAAAATAACAATAAAGTAAATACACAATGAAAACAATGGAGCTTTTTTCTCATTAGACCAGGGGTGAGCAATTGTTTTGGCTTGGGGGCCACAGAGGTTGCTGGAGGGCCGCATCGGGGTCATGGAGGTTGGTGGAGGGCTGCATCGGGGCCACTTTGTAGAAGCAAAGGTTAGCGGAGGACCGCACCTTTTTTTCATGACACAATAAATGCACTGCTTTAGTCCCTGTATTACCAAAGAAATATTTGTTTGTCCATTCTTCATTAAACACATGACATTCATCACCAATTTTACATTTTTTCAAAGGGTTCATGGTTTTGCTAAAGTTGGAAATGTATATATTTGCTAATGTAAAGACAAAATTGAAATTAACCAGATCAACTGGAAAAGCACTGCACATCATATCTACAATGTACGTGTATTAATGTGGCCATCCTAGTGGAAAATATGAGATGAATCTTCGGACATGCACGGGAAGAAAATCTCAGTTCAAGGCAGATTTTTTTGATTGCCTTGGCGGGCCGCATAAAAACTCTTAGAGGACCGCATGTGGCCCTCGGGCTGCTATTTGCCCACCCCTGCATTAGATGATGTTAAAAAAAACATCCATGTGAGCAACTCCAGAAAATCGACAAAATCTTCATTGACTGAACTTTATATTTAAAACAAAAACCAATAAATGTGAACCTATAAAATTTTGCTTTAAAATTACAAATATTTATAATTTTAGAAGAGCTCAAAAAGATCCTACCACAGTGTCAATAAAATCATTAGAAAATGGTTTTGCAAGGCAAGACCATCTATACTGGCCATGGTTTCCTTTATTACCGTTATGCTACAATTTTTTAACTTCTATTTTTAAAAATAAAGCGTATACATATAAAAGTGTAATTACGTATACTTCTATTTTTGACTCTTTTAAAAATCTCAAATAATTTCACAAATAATCTCAAAATCAGAGAATAAAGAATTAAAACCATCAGTCATTTGGAGATTGGATTAAATTACTTCCACTTTACCCCCTATTGGGAAATACCGACTTCTACAGATTCTTACTTTTTAATTAATGAATTGGTATTTATTAATTCATGATTTTGTTATTTTTTTTTTTTAAAAAAAAATAGTGAAATACCCAGAATCATAGAAGCATGATGTTAATTGAACAGCACACAGTTCTTTCTCCAAGCAAAAATCTTCATTTGGAGTAAATAGGAATTATAGTACTGATAATAATTATAAATATGCGACTTTTTTTGCATGCGTTAGTGAAGCTATAATTATACTATAATGTGTAATAGGTCTGCTTAGCGCTTTCGAGATTTAATGTTTGAATCTCATACTCATAGCTTTGTGAATAAAGACTGTTGTGATTTATTGTACACATATGCAAATGAGTTTGAATTTTTAACTAATTAGTCCATTGTTTGGAGAGAGCAAAACATGCCTCTCTTCTATTAATGGCACTGAGATCATTTGCTATGTAAAAAGTTTCTTTAACTTTTCTTTTGGCACCACTCTTCTCTGTACAAATTATATGGGCAGAACTGGGTTCAAATACATGGCCTGTAGCTGCTTGGTAGTCCCAGACTACTGATGTTCCTTCAATTTTATTTTTAACCCTGTTGTATGCATACCTGTGTTGGTAAATTCTTGTATTAAGGTTAGCCCGAGTCTCACCGTAATAAGATGCCTGGCAGCCTAATTGAGGGCATGCCATTTTATAGACCACATGAGGGGCTTGAAATGTTATAATAAAACAAAAATATGATTTTATTTGGTACATTTATGTATTAATCCTGCGACACAGCACATATTAGTCCTGTTGCATCTTTTCACATCTGTGATAAATGTGTAACATTGTGATTAGGTCAAATAAATCCAAATAAGTTCTGCTATGTTGTTATCTGATCTTGTATCAAAACGTGGTTTTTATCAGATCTCCGATCTGGTTTTTTTTCCAAAACAATTTTTTTTGCCCAGTTTTTGTCAAGATTTCATTCTGACAACAGCTTGATTTCAAATGCATTGCATTTCTTCTTTCAATTTCATTGTTGCCTAATTCATTTGATTTTAAGTGAGTAAATAATTGTATTTTCCCAAAACATCGAAAACCAGAATTAGCAATGTTTATATTCCAATGATAAAATAATAAGCAACAAAAGCAAAATGTGAATCTGTGAGTTTTGAATACTTAACTACAAATGCGGTATTGTTTCGCCTGATGAAGACTGCTCGAAAATCAAAACTGTAAAAAAAATAAAGAAGTTTTTAAAAAAAATTGTTTGCATTGAAGTGTATATGAAAGAAGTATTATAAGCAATATATAATAGTTAAACTCATTATTTTACTCCACGTTGCTTGATCATTGTAACTTAAATTTTGAAAATTGAGTTCTCTTTCTAGTCGAACATTCAGTTTCAGAATTGACATCAACAATATCCAGAACGGTTGAGGAAGATTTCACCCCCCCCCCCCCAAGTTGTTGTTTTGATCACTGACACCTCAGATGTTACATTAAGAGTTTCAACCTTTTCTTTCTGACGATCTTCTTGACATAAGTATTTTAAAAAAGTACCTTTTTCCAATTCTTCATATCTTTCAGTTTTTATATTGGTAAGCAGATGGTTTTTCATTCTTTTTTATCCCTAAACAAAATATTTTTTGTTTGAGATATTATTATTGTAAAATAATAGAGAATCAACAAAACAATTAAGTACTTTTATATAGGTACATCCCAATATGTTTGATATCAATACAAAACAATGCATAAGATACAGTAATGAGATTGATGAATACAATAAGATCATAGAAAAGATATTAGATATAACTACCACTACAACATGTTTATAAGACAAATTTCCAGGTTATTAATTAAAAACTAATTTTATAAATAATAAGATCACTATGGTAGCATATTTTTTTAAAAAAAAACACCTACTCCTGTTTTTGAAAGAAATATTATTTTGTTTATAAATTGTTATATGTAATATTATTTCAGTTTTGATTTTATCAACAGTATTATGTTACTTTTTAAAATAAGCAGTTTTTAATTATCTTCTTTTTTTTATATCTTTTTTAAGATAAATTTTTGCAGTTTTTACGAATTATTAAAAAAAAAAAATCCAATAATTTTTCAATTAGATGCAGGTACACACGGCACTATTATAAAATAAATATTTTTTTTTATTCCAGTAGCATCTTTAATTAAATTAAGATTAGAAAAATGTCTGATAATAACGATTTTACTAAACTGTATGAGTTAATATTATAAGATGTAGGAAAGGATGTTAAAAAAACAAAAAACAAATAGGACAATGGAAATTCTAGTTTATGAATTTGAAAAATTTAGCAGCTAATATTTCTACAATAGAGAAATTTGGGTTAAAAAGCGTAATTCCAGACAATAATTTCCTTATTATATGTTTAATTATAATATCATTACCACCTATAATTAAAATATTAAATATATAAGAAATTTAACCACAACTAAATATACGATAATTAAATACATTTAATTTTCATAAAGGAAAATACCATAATAATAAAAACAATCAAATAATGTGAACTATATTTTACAATCATTGCATTACTGAAGCCTATGTTGCCTGTAAATTAAATATCAAAATTGCTCTTATAGCACCTGGAAAACTTAAATTTATATAAAATATGAATCAAACAAAAAATATAATGACAAATATCACATAATTTTCAGAAAAGATATTACAATATATTATTCTGAAGTAATCTTGACACATATCTTCCCACAACTATAAAAGTGTTGCGCCCAGGATCAAATAATCAAATGCGCAAAAAAACAAAACCAAAAAAAAAACTCGAAAATTGGTCGGTAAATAAGCATGACAGGAATTTTCAGTTTTTCCATCCCTGAGCAGCTCAGGGAAGAAAGACCAGTGAACAAACGCTAATTTTATCCAATTGGCAAGTGCCCCACCTAATGGTATAACTGGTCCTGACTCAGATATTATTAAATGAAGAGCAATATCTATATTTCATGGGTCATTTTTTTCTTTTTGATAATTTCTAATTTTAAATTGTAACTGACAGTGCTTTTTTATTAAAGAGTTGAAATTATTGAAGACAAAGTACAATAATACAAATTATATGTAAAGAGTAATACCTAAACATATTACACAGTAGGATAAGTTTTTAACTGTATATATGACTCCAAACCACAGAATCACCATTTCTTATGCTTACACAAGCTGTTTACACAGAAACTATACTCTCCATACAGTAGCACCACCAATGCAAGCCAGAGTAATCAATGGATGCAAGAAAGTTTGTGCATAAAATTTTTATCTAGTGCTTACTCATCCAATATCCTCAGACTAGTTTCCAGCTTGTGGCTTTCATCAGTGATAGTTAGCTAATAAGGTAAAAGGTGGCTGCTGGAGAGTTGCATTAGATCCTAATCTAGGCACAGTGCTCTCAGATCCAAGGCTCATCACTGATAAAAGCCACAAGCTGGAAACTACTCTGAGGATATTGGATGAGTAGGCACAAGATAGGGACTTTATGCACAAACCTTCTTGCATCCATTGACTACTCTGTCTTGTACTGTATGGAGAGTTTAGTTTCTGTGTATGCCTTCAAATACTATAAATCTATTGTTAGTGGACAGAAAATGATTATAGTAAGTAATATGTTTAAATTATTCACACTTTTTGTTTTTGTGAGCATGTCCATTTATTTTAATAGTCTGCTCTTTTAAGGTGATTTATGTTGTGATCTTCCAGATTTTGAAGTTTCCAATTTGTGAAGCAGAGAAAGAACTTATCATGTTGCTGTACAGGTGTTCAAAATAGGATTATGTGAAAATGCAAAGCATTCACGGGCATAGAATAAGAAATCTCCTATATTAATTTGTCATTCCACAAAAGTTGCTTGAATATAGCATCTAAAACAAAGACTTAACTATGCAATGAAAAAAAAAGAAGAGAAAAACTAATATTTCAATTTTAACAAAAAGTAAAAGGTTAATAATGTACATGCGTGTTTATTTTACTGGAACAGTTATTTGAGTTGAATTATGAAGAATATTCATTTAATGTATTGCAAGGTAATTGAGTCATATATCACACGACTTAATTTAATAAGCTTGTATTACAAATGTTACATAATGAGTGTGCCAATAGCTCTTAACAGCATTTTCAGAACATTCCTTTCCCCAGATCGGTTTCTAGCTCTGGCGTTTGTCAGTGAGGCGCTAGGATATTCAAGCATTAGATTTAAAAGAGTTAAACATTAGATAAAGTGCTGGGCTTGACCTGGTATTTTAAATCTAATGCTTGAATATCCTAGTGCCTCACTGAAAAAAGCCAGGGCTAGAATCTGATCAGAGGACAGGGATATTCTAAAAAGCTTGTTAAGAGCTATTGACATGCTCATTATATATTATTTAATGTATATAAAAACTTATTTTAAAGTCATTTACATTTAAAATTGTTAATTTAATGTATGTGGAAGCTTATATTAAATAAAGATGGAATGATTTAGAATCTTGATACAAAATACTATTTTTTAGATATATATGTATACACATGCAATTTTAAAGTATAATATTTCTTCAAAAACAAAAGCATCAGTAGAGATAATTCCTCACCCACAGAATCTAATAATGATTTATAATATTTTATATATCTGAGTATTTAAGAATATAACCTGCTATTTTACTAATGATATAGAAAACAAAGGGTACTAATTATTAATGTAGTCTTTTTATTATTACTAATTAATAACTTAGCAATGGGATATAAAAACCAAAACACTGATTGTTCGTTTAACTAGAGTTCAAAACTCAAATAAAAAGATCAAAACACAAACTATTATTGTTATTAAATATGTGAATTTAAATCGAGAATTTACCTGGATTTTAAATGTAACTCCAAAGCAATGTTTCTCAGAATTTCATTAAATGCATTCTCTTATCTATTTTGTGTCAGGAAAGACACTCCACAAAATATTTCATAATATAAACTTAACCGAAACATAATTTTAATGAGCTACATAAGTGTATGTTTTACCCAAAAGATTAAAATATATTTCAAGACTATATTTGACTGGAGTGCTTTTTTAAAAGGAAATATGTCTATGGGTTTGAAAAGGAAGGTTTTCAATCAAGGTCTTTTACCAGTTCTTACTTATGGATTTGAAACTTGGACACTTAACAGAAGAGCAATACAGAGACTTCAGACCATTCAAAGAAGTATGGACAGATGTATGTTAGGAGTAACAAGAAGAGACTGAAAATGAAATACATGGATGATAAAAACAAACAGGTGTTACTGACATCATTGAAAGAATTAAGAGACTGAAGTGGAGTTGAGTTGGACATATTGCTAGAAGAAATGATAACAGATGGACAGTTGAAATCTTAAACTAGATTCCAAGAAATTGTAAAAGATCCAGAAAGAGACCATGAGTGAAATGGATGAAATAAGGAAGTGTGTTGGAGTGATGTGGAATAGAGAGGCTACAGATCAGAGAAAATGGGTGGGACTTGGAGAGACCTTCATCCTACAGTGGGTCGATAATGGCTAAAGATGATGATGTGACACTTGACAAAGTGATCTCCTTTAATCTGATAATCCTTTAATCTGATAATGTAAGCATTCATTTAGCTTCTTAGATCAACAATTATTAAAAGTAAAATATGATTTTGTTGATTGAAATTCCATCTACATATCATTCTCTTTGCATTAAAAATATAAAATGGTAGAAGTATACGTGAAACAGCACATAGCATTGAAAAAACAAAAAATTGTATATATTTTTTTTCGATTAGAATTATAACATTAATTTATTCAACATTAATCTACTTAAAATACTTAATTAGGTTTTAAGAATCACGTCAACTTAAATAATAACTGCAATACTTAAATCACAATATTTTACCAGGCCCGTTGGTGAGTGGATATAAGTTGTCAGGAGAAAATTGTCAATCGTTGGTGGCCTAGCGGTTAGCATAGCTGCCTTTGGCCCGGGTTCGCTTCCCGATCAACGCATTTGACATATGAAAAAAAAAAAAAAAAGGTCGATGAAATTAAATTTTATTAATCGTTATATTTTAATAACAAATTCATTAGATATTTAATGACTTGGAATATTTGTATTGTTTTTTATTATTATTAAAATTTGTTTTTCAGTAGTTAAATGTGAGTCTACTGAACAATTAAAGCTGACTTTTTATGCTTCTGTGCAAATGTATGTCTTAATTATGAATAAAAAAAGGCATGCTTTCCAAGAAATCTAGAGGTATAATTAACTATTAGATGTTGACGATAAGAGAATGGAAAGAAGAAAAGATATTAACAAAATTCAATTAAGACAAAGAGTATCTACAAAAATAAAAGTTATGCTTTAATTATTTATTACACAATAAAGCTAAACATTGGATATAAGTATTGCTTTATGAATTAGTCAAAGGAGAAATATTTCTTTCTGTTCAAATGTATGTGAGGCGAGAAGGGAATTTTACTTGTGTTTAGTTTTTCATTCCATGTATTCCAAGTTCATAACTGATTTAGGGGGTGCCTGATATGCTAATAATACCTAATGCATTGGGGCTCAAGGACCTTTTTACATTTCAAAGATCTCAGGTATATAAATAAAAGAATAAATATGATAACATATTGATTATAAGAACAATAACACCCAACAGATTTATCCATATCTGATGACCATCACAATATACCTAATTTTCTTAAAAAACTATTTCAAATATAAATATTTTTATTATGTATTTTTATCTAACTGATTATCACTATTTTGTAGAAAAGAAATATTGTTAAAAATAAATTTTAACACTATTCATTGACAAAAAAAAAAGCATCATAGATAAGCCATATGATATGAACCATTTGGTAATAGATATGACAATTTTTAAAATCTTTAGCATTCCCCTCTTTTCTTCCAAAGCGTAAGCTTGTGATTAAGACCTGTAGAGGTCTCTACCTTCACATTTTCAAGCGCGCATGCTTGAGGTTTATTGCCTTAGGAAATATTACAAAATAGATTGCGTAAAAACCCTCTTAAATACTGATTATATAATTAATCATTTTATTATCTCATAACCAAGTCAAAATAATATAATTGTATATATCTGTATTCCACTTATTACTTAACTAACAATAATAAAAAGACATATTTATTACTCCAAATTATACTTTAATTATTTTAATCAACTAGCTTGTTGAATATCAGTTGAAAGTATGCACATTCATACTCCAAAACGATAACATATATAATGAAAATAGATACATATAAATATATTACAAAAAGTATAAGACTATAAAAACGTGTTTTCCTGCAGGTTTGTGATGATAATGTTTTAGTTGCATTTTTATATTGGACTATTTCCATCATCCGAGTATTGAATATCTTAAGAAAAATTTAACTTTATTTAAATATTCCAAGTACATTCAACAGCAAGTAATAACACATCAAACAAGTTAGTATATACCCAATGTTTCAAGAGGCATTATTCGCCCCTCTTCTTCAGGTGTTGCTGGCCTGACCAGTGACTGTACTAGCACGGGGTTCGAACCTGGACCCTTATATTCTAACCAACAGTCAAAATAGCAGATCAAGTACTATACTAACTGCCTTTATTTTATTTTAAAATGTATTTTACTATTAATATACAAATAAGTATGTGATATGTATAAAGCCTCATGATAAATAAGGCAACCATCAGCCATGTCTAAGATAAGGTTTGAATCCAAGACAAAGGCAATTCTTTTCTAGACCTTGAAACTTTTCGATAATGGTTCAGTATTTTAATATTTTATATTGAATAGAGATCATGTGCTAATTGGTAATATTTATGACAGTAATTTTATTTTTGTTGGTCACATGATTACAGTAGCCATTTGGTAAATTTTTTATTGAGATAGTAATTTGATTTTTCTTGCTCATATGATTATGCTAGAAAATTGTTTGTTGATAGTTGCCAAATATTGTTTGTGAAATTTTGACGATCCTCATTTCTATGTGATTTTTTAATATTATTTTTCACTGAAAATTGCAATTTTTTTGTGGACTGAAGAAAATATTTGAAACATTTAATTTTGGAGATATTATTTCGAATCGTTTATTGCTTGGCTGTGTCATGTGTGGTTTTGGAGTTCCTCTTAAAAACCAAAATGGTGGAGAGTGCATTCTAAATTAGTACCAATTTTTCTCTCAGGTTACATGTGATCCATAACCAACTAAGATAATCTATCCCCACTTGCTGAATAGTTATAAGAAGGTAAAACAAAGATGAAAAATCCTTACTGTCCAATAATTAATGAATTTGATATTGACTTTTCTTTCACTGTTCTTAAATAAGCGATTAATTGCAGACTTCCCCCCCTACAGTGAGCTATTTATTTACCCATATGACAATTAAAAAAATAAATTGGCTTTCTTTAAATTCAAATACTTTTGAGAAAGTTATATTATAATTATTAAATAAATTGGCTTTCTTTAAATTCAAATACTTTTGAGAAAGTTATATTATAATTATTACAAAAAAAAATTGACTTAAAAAGTGTTTTTAAATGATAAAGAGCCAAATGGCTAATAAGATAAAAGTGGATTTATCCCCCCCCCCCCCACAGACACAAATAAGCAAATTAAAACAATATAAAATAAAAAAGTAATGAAAGAGTACAAGAAAATTAGATAAATATCAACACATACAAAATTAATTTAGGCAATGTCTCTGCTGCTCACCCCCTCTCAAATCAGCGGATGCTCCAATGTATCCAAAATTATCCATGCTGATAACGTCTATGATGGGGCACACAACTCTTCTTCTATCCTAAAATAAAACAAAATAGTTTAATATAATATACTGAAAAGAAATAGAATATTTCATAAAGTGATCATGACAAAAATGTACCTCTACCACCCTCTGCAGTAGTGGCTCGAGCCAGTGTTGGTTACACTCACAATGACTGTCCAAAAAAGTCAAGATGGGAGCAGCGGCTGCATCAGCCCCACGGACACGAGATCGGATTAAACCTAAAAAATAAATACTAAACAATAAAATCATCCTTCAAACACAGACGAGTAAAAAATACTTTAAAACCTATGATACAAAGTGTTTATATGGACGAGCATCTTATTGATGTAAGAACTCATTAAATTTAGAACACACTAACATGCATCGGCCAGTAAAGTGAATTTATTGGCTTTTTACCTTTGAGTTTAAGATTAAGAAAACACCATGGTTCTTCTCAGTTATCTGATAACTCTTAACTTAAATGCCAGTTAAGTTTTCTTGAAGGCAGAATAAATGTGTGTGAATTAACTCATTTTAAATAGATATAATGGTAGACAAAATAAATCATGGCTCTTATTTCCAGGAGACTGTAAAGTTGGCAGTTGATACACTGATTGCTAATCAAAGGTGTAGAGTGCTAAGAATCTCCGGCTTATTGGTCCAGATGATCATCTGATGACAATATTTTATTTAGTTACTTCTAATTGCATATACGTTGAAGTAAATAAGATATTATTGGGCTGAGTTAGAAAAAAAAATGAAAAAAACAATTGATTTAAAAAATGTACATGTGTTTACTACAAAGGAACAAAACGAATTTTTATATGAATAAGCTAAAAGCCTTGCTTTTGATTAGTTAAACAACATTTTAAAATTATCATGGGAAACTTGAATACTAGTATTGGGATAAATGTCCCTGTGAACAAATTTGATTATGATGGTAAAAATGGGAGGCTATAAAAACTTGTGGAATTCACAGAAAAAGAAACTGTATATTATTAATCCTTTCTTTGAGAAAGTGTTAAATGGAAATGAAACAGAGAAATGAAAGTAGAGCAGAATTGGATTATATTTTGACATCAGAAAATGTTTTCCAAGATTGTAATGTTCCTAACAGATTCAATTTAGGAAGTGATCATCGATTAATGTTAATGCAAAATTAGATGCAGAAAAATTAACAAAAGCAGTGCCCATGCTTGATATTCCTAACTTTAAGAACCCCTCCGATGAATTTAAATAGAACTTGTGAATCATTTAAAAAATATTAACCGATTTTAGAAGATGATTCAGATTTGAATGAAATCAATAAAAAGATAACTGATACTCTATTAAGGATTGCAAGAGAGTACTTACAAAAAAAACAACAATTTACCAATACATTTTCTACCAAGTCAAAACAATGTATGAAGAAAAGAAGGTATATGAAGATATATAAAAATGATCTTCATTAAGACAAATTGAATGTCTACCATTTTAAAATGGTACATAAGACTTAATAATGATATAAAAAGTATTATGAATTAGCAAGGAAAGCGATAGAAAAGAAATTATGTCATAAAATTGTAAAACACCTTGATATTAGTAGGAAAGTATTTTCTTGTGAATATGATTGGAATAATGCAGATTGTTGAACAGATTTTAGATTGTTATGCTCAAAGATTAAAATAATACTTTTTTTCCCCATATGTCACAGCATCAGCCGGGAAGCAAACCTGCGACAATTGCTTGTAAGGCAGCTGTACTGACCACTTGGCCACCAATGCAACAATAGTATTAAAAATTACATAAAAAAATTGAAATGTTGAACACAAAATTTTCTTAGTTTCAGGAAATTCTAACAAAATATAAACTAAGCATCAGGAGATTTTTATTGGTTTAGCAATCCAATTATTTATAGTTGGAAAACACACTTATTTTCTTTATATATGTACTAGATATAACTCTTAACAAAATTACAATAATTTAATATTGCTTATTCAACATACCACTGGAAACACAAACAATTCTCATGATGTATTTCATTTGCACCATTCTTAACAGATCCTGTTCACATACCTCACATCATTTACAACAAAGTGTTTAGTTCGAATAAATGCACTGTGAGAATGATCTATTTTCAAAATTGTGAAATATATGTTTGAATAAGCAATGTTGAATAATTGTGATCTTGTTTAAGAGATATGTTATAAATTAAAGCAGTGTATATAATTAATATATTTTCATATAATATAAAATTATATAAGTAAAGCGCATGTGCCGTGATGTAAGCTACATTATTATTATAAGTAATAATAGTAACTATTAAATATGAAACAATTTAATATCAACAAAGAGATAATTATAAACCATGAATTTAGAGCCTATATAAATGACATTTTCTCATAGCTTTATAAAAAAATGCATCACAACACATCTGACCAAACAAAATTAATCTGGGATCCATATCCTTTAAATAAATATATCCAGATATGATACAGAGATATGGAGTACTTAGTATTTCCTGAAGGTTTGTGATGGTATATTAGATGCGCAATATATTGGACTATTTCCATAATCTTTCATCAATCTAGAAAATTTTAAACTTTTCACAGAATAGCAGCCAAATAGACAACACCATTTTGAGTAGTTTTATTCTCCACTCTTCTTCAGATGTTCGAACTATTCAAGAATCTAAAGATGTAAATTCGACACCTATGCTAATATTATCACTAGCAAGGGCAGTAACATCTGAAGAAGAGTGGAAAATAGTACTGGTCAAAGCATTGTGTAATTACTAACCTGTGAAATTTACTTGTGTGTTATTATTAACAAGTTGTTTGTACTTGAAACGTTTAAATAATGTTTGCATTTTTCTAGACATTCAATCTTTAATGAAAGATGATAGGAATAGTTCAACACATTATCACATAACCAGACACCCATTAATTTACCAATTAATATGACTAGATAATTTAGATGGGTATAGACCATCTACTTAGAGAAAAAAATCCTAAGCCTACACGTGATCCAAAAAAAATTCTAAGATATATCAAGCCCAGATATAACTCGAGTCATAGATATGGCAGATAAATATACTACTAATTTCTAAATCACACAGTCACTAAAACAAAGTAATAGTAATTTTTTTAAAATGGAATTAGCAATAAATTCTTTGCTTATCAGCATTATATTATCAAAAAAATATTCAATTATATATATACAATTAAAAGAAAAAAACCAATAATAATTATTCATGCGTTCAAAAAAAAAAAAATCTACGATTACAATTTATAAAATTTTAACGATAAAATTTTCTCACAATTATAAAAACATTAATACATTATTCTAAGAACAATAGAATTTTGATATTCCATAATTGTGCAGATTTAAGTTATATAATTACTTTTAAAAATAAATGTTCTTTTAATCAAAACGCTCAGTTTATTTGTCTTTATATATTGGACTATTTCCATAATCTAATATGAATATTGAATGTCTTTAGAAAAATTTAACTTTTATTTATATATTCCAACTACATTCAACTGTTAGTAATAGCACACAGATTAGTATATACACAACATTTCGAGAGGTATTATTATTCTTCCCTCTTGACTAGTGACAGTACTAGCATGGGAATTAAACCTGGACTCTTAGATTCTTGAGTATTGAATTTTAAGGTAACACTCTAACCAACTGAGCTATTGTGCCAAAGGTAACTGCCAGTAGAAATTTCATATACTTATCTATGAGGTTCCCCCTAATCGGAATCTCATAGATAAGTATATGAAATTTCTTCTAACTGTTGCATTTGGAAGGATGTCTCAGTTGGTTAGAGCATTATCTTAAAATTCAATACTCAAGAATCTAAGGGTCCAGGTTCGATTTCCATGCTAGTACGGTCACTGGTAATGCCAGCAACACCTGAAGAAGAAGGGAGAATAATACCTCTCAAAATGTGCCTATACTAACCAGTGTGCTATTACTAACAGTTGAATGTATTTGGAATATTTAAATAAGGTCACATTTTTCTAAAGACATTCAATACTCATATTAGATGATGAAAATAGTCCAACATATAAATACAACTAAAACACCATCATCACAAATCTTCAGGAAAACACTGAAAGTTTATATTTTTACTAGATGTTTGTACATCACACTATAAAATATTTTTAAATACTCTTTTCACAATATAAGTTTAAGCTGATTAGTGAAATCATAGATATATTTTTACATCAAGATAGTAACATTTATCAGTTGAGAATAAATACATTATTACTACTACTATTAGTAGTAGTAATAGTAGTGGCAGCAGTACTATAGATTACTCCTGATACAAAACAATATATATATATAATTTTAATACACATTATCATTTTATAATTAAATTTATTTCATATTCAGTCTAACATTTATTTTCTCGAATAAGTGACTAATGTATTTAAAAATTATTCTGCTAGTTAGAAAAAATTAAAGTGTACAATTCTTGGCCAAATCTTACATTCTATAATTATTAGAAATCTCTTACCTTTAAATAAATTCATTATAGTCACTGCACTTTATATTAATAGAAATAAAGTAACAGTTTTTAAATATTAGTGTGAATAGTTGCACTATTTCAACAAGAATGTGATTCCAGTAAAAATATTCAACAATGGTAACTTTTTGTGGAGCAAGCATAAGAAATGGTGATCATGTGATGTTTAGTGGTTAAATATTAAGATGTTATACCAAGCAAAAATAAAGTGTCACGGAACAAAAACAAGTTGAAGAAATATTGAGTATTAACAGAGTTACTTATCAATTCAATGGAAATAACATACAAAGCAGATAATCTTATAATTTTAGGAAATAAAACAGACATTTCATTAAAATTTTAAAAACCTTCGCAGGCAAATTGGTTGAGAGCTCAAATGGACAATATAAAATTGAAATAATAACAAAAAAGGTATGTTATTATAATATTGACTGATGTTAAATGTGATACTAATATAAACATAATAAATATGTATAGTTGTGAAATACAAATCACTAGTTAACATGCAAAAACTTCAGAACGATAGTCAAAAATGCGATTATATCGTTAGCAAAAAATAATAAAATAATTTGCAATACTATGCAATATTCATAATTTGAATCTAAATGTTACATTTGTCGGACCAAGTGAACTATAAACTTCTAGAAAATTAAGAATTAAACTACCAATTCCTAGCAAATCAGATCAAACTGAGAATAATGTGAGGTATTTCCATGTAAAAAAAGTTTGCAAGAGAGAGACAAAACCATTCCAGAATTCATTGTCACTAACTCAATATTTTCTTCATTGTCCAAATACTTTTATAAAACATATAATCAAATAGTTGAATTAATTGACATGCGTAGTGAGTTAAAAGCTGATATACTACGACACAAAATAATAACACATGGTGAATCTATTTGCCATTGCAATTAATATGTAAATACTAAAATGTTTCCTTGTTGCTTTAAAAAGTCCCAATGAAAAGGACAAAAATCAATTGAATTTTATTAGGAAGATCCAGGTAAAAAATAGATGATTATTGGACAATAGTTGTGATTTTAATGAGATGAATTACATAGGTATAATTGTAGATACCATACTTAATGGATTGCAAGTTTCTTAAATAAACTATCATCAACTTCAAAAAAACATCAACTTGAACAAATAATTGATCACATTCACGTTTAATCTTGATTTGTGTACACCAGCAAATGTTTCTAAAATTCTTCTTTTTTTTTCTTCAAAACTATTATGAAAACGTTGTGTAACATTGAAAGATCTAATACAATTTGAAATGATTTTGTTGCTAATTTGACTATTGGAGTCTTGCGTTGTTAGCCGAGAGGTATCGCAGCCGCCATGCAAGCAAGTAGTTGGTTGCAGACGGTTGTGGGTTCGCGTCCCGGCGATGCTATGACACATGGAAAAAAAAAAATTTGACTATTGGAAAAAAACAAAACATTTTACACAAAAGCTCTATTGAGTCTTTGAATCATAACAAAAGATGTTAATATTATCAAATTTGCAAGATTGTTTTGTCTTATTTTAGTAACATTAAAATAGAGAATTTATATATAAATTATGCCTTTAATAATTTGTTTTATGAAGCTATGGAGTTAGCCTTACATTCCAAAATAAAGATATAATTTATTCTCTACTATTATAAGTGCATTTATTTTATTCATAGTGTAAGCAATGTTTTGTTTTGAAATAGATACAAGTATGTACATATAAAATGTCAGTTTCTTATATATAATTTTTTTTTCATCTTTATCTATACGTCTTTTACTTCTGGAGTTAGAATGGCTACTTTGATTTACAACGGACTCTAAATGATAAATCATTTTATTTAAAACAAATAATTTTAATAATTCTAATGACCACTGAAAAATCTTTCACAAATCAATTTATGATAATATTTTAACATTTCATTCAGTTAGACAAATCTTTAAAAATCGCTACCAATCATGGTTTGACAGATGAGAATTGATGTACTTACAAAAGCATAACTGTAATATGATACATCAGATTTACATGTTTTTATCTTAAAGGAGCAAAAACAAATATATATTATACATATGTATGACATATTATTCAATAATAATAAAAATGTATCTTTAAAACAGTAGTTTCAAAATGTCGCTAAGTTTTATGATTTTTTTCTTTTTTTTATATTCTAAAATATTTAAATTTATTATAGGATATAAAATAAAATATGTTAACATAACAGTAATAGATATATAAAATAACAACAATAATATAGAAAAGCTCTTTTTGGAAAATATTGATTTTTGATCTTTTCAATGTATGGGCACTATTTACAATTTAAATCTACATTGCATATATATAATATTTAAATACAAATGTATAGTCTATACTGAACTTAATAGAATTAGAAGGGATTTGGACTCCTATAGCTATCCACTTCATCTTATACAACTGATACACATGACCACATATCTGTAAAAAAAAGATAAATGATCTCCAATATATGTATTTCATGCTGAACCACCACTCATCAGTCGATCCACATCATCATCTCCCCAACATATAAATCAGTGCTCAGTTTATTTTAAGATAGCAAATCTTCAAACTTTAATGGACCAGCTTCAATCGCCTTCACTCTCCAATTCTTCAGTCATCCATATCATTGAAAATCTGATGATGGAACATTCAAAGCCTTTGTTGAGCCAATTACTGGTATACATGAATTCAAATCCTTTCTCTCTTTATATATATATTTATTGTAATCGAAAGGTTAAATTGACTCCTGTTAGGAAGCCAAAAACTGTGAACAAAAAGTTCTATCCTGGATTATAACAGGCTAAAATTAAAGGATACAATGTAAAGCTATTATTACATAATCCAGTCATGGCCAAGGCACACCATGAAGACCTAATGCAGCATTAACTGAAAGTACATAAATTACCTAAAATAAATTATATGACTCTTATAATTAATTATTCTCCTTAAAGAATGGAATTCAAAACTACATTCCCAAATCTTAATTTATGATTTATAACTATTCTCTTCAATGACTATATCTTAAAAACTACACTCAGAACTTTAATTTATAATTTTATTTATTTGATACCCTATGGCAGACCACAGACAAGATGGTATAATCTATGAAACTGCTAATCATTACATGGTAAATATGGGTCATTAAATCAGATAGTAATAATTATAATCAGCTATATAACATCATAAATGGTAGCTCATCATATATTCAGGTTTAAAGTACAGAAATATTGTACAGGGTAGATGCTTTGCAATGGAAGATAAGCAATATGTATTTAAATTATTTCTTCATTAATCCAAATATCAAATCAAATCAATAGCAATAAAACTCTTAGGGATAAATAAGGCATCTATTATAATTTTTTTTAAAAAAAGGTTTTTTTTTTTTTTTTTTTTAAAAAAAAGGTTCAATTGTCTTGCGTTGTTAGCCGAGAGGTATCGCAGCCGCCATGCAAGCAAGAAGTTGGTTGCAGACGGTTGTGGGTTCGCGTCCCGGCCGATGCTATGACATATGAAAAAAAAAAAAAGGTTCAATTGTTATACTGGCTAGCAAATTTATTATTAATTTAAGTATAATGTCGCAAATATCAATAGAGGTGACAGATTCTGGAATATACTCCAAAAATTGACAAAGCAAAGCAGTGATGATGCAGAAGGTAAATGGAATTTTATTATATATTATACATCACGTAATACCCAAGAACAAACATTAAAATATCCTCTGGATATTCCCATAAACCTTGTCTACCTCATCATCAAGGACAATAAGTGCTGTAATATTTATGGTTTATTTACTACATTGGATTTCTGACTCTATATGAGCCTAATAGCAATGGCACAGATAAGTTAAGTTGTCAAATTAACATTTATTTACAACTCAATAATTGGTTAACAATATTCATGATTTTAAATAAACGATAAAATAACACAAAATACCAATACATATATGGACAATGTACATTAATTAGGTAAGTAAATAAGCAAAATAAAATAAAATACTATCCTATGTACATATTTTTGTGCATGGATATGTGTATGAGTTCGATATATACAATCTAAGAATTTATTAGAAAGGTATTGATTTTTATTCTTATGGGGATGAGGATAGATTCAAATACAGTCAATGCCACCTCCAATAAGTCAAAACTAGAACCAATGCACTTATACCATGAATCATAGTAACAATGACAGCAATTGGAATTGATAAACCTATGAAATTTGACTATAATAAAATATAAAATCAAAACAAAGTTTAATCGTCAACTCACCTGAATCTGGATATATCATATAATCTACCTATAATAAATTATGATCATAATTCACTTAAATGCCATTTTATGGCTGATGACAGAACATGTGAAACAAACATTATGAGGAGGGAAACAGTGGAAGCATCATAATGTATGGAGACTCTACTCAAACATACATTTTCTAATGGGGATTAATGATATATATCTATGGGTGTATTCATCCATGCAAGAAATAATGAGCAGTAAATACCCTGTGGGTTTTCTAACCATCATCAGAGCAACTAATGTATTCAGTGGATTAACCACCAATACTGAAACAAACTTAAAAAATATACAAACCAATGGTAATAATTATTTTGAGGATTAACCAACACAGACTAATATAAAGTATATAATATGAACACTTACTTCCCAGATAAAACTGAAATAAATCACCCTCATTAATCTACTAAATTGGAAGGCACATGCTGTTTATAAGTGTGATTCAAGACCAAAAGATATGATAAAACTATATTATAGGGAACAATTGAGATAGCGATCGACCATAGACCAAATGCTATGAAGTATAAGCACAGAACCCTAGAAAGATGTAAAGGATTGAGCAATGTGGTAATAATATGTTATAAATTCACTGAACTTATCATGAAACCCTTCTGCAAGTGCTGTTCCATAAATTCGTTGGTCCCTACATTTAAATTAACAAGTAATTATTTTATACAATAGATTATAATCCATATAAAAAGAATTAAAACTTCTTTTATGTTGTTATTTTTAAACAATAAAAATTTATTATTATAAGATATAATACTGTGAACTTATATATTTATAAGATAATATAAAATACAATAAAACAAAATGCATATTCATTAAATTACAACACTAGGTTCAAATACATCTTATTTAAATCCAGTGACTGTTAGCCAATTAATTAAAAGAACATTTCTTAAACTTAATGACAAATATACTTTAAATATATATTTTTTAAAATAACAACATAGAATCTTAAAAGTTGATTGTATGCTTCTTCATCTCTCTTTATATGAAATACTCATAAATTAGTGGATTTGCACGTAGGTTCTCCGACAATCCGTGATATCTGAGAGATAGGATATATGTATTTTAATCAAATTATTCTTGAAAGTTAATAAATTTGCATGTCTTTGTCATAGAGTTTATTCCAAAATTGAAATATTTTATTACTTTTAATTTATGAATATTGAGAACAAAGAATGATTGTTCTAGCAAATAATTATCCCACGAGTGCTATAGCAGCTAAAATAGTTTCTTGGTCAGCGGTTATTTCTTCGAACACTATTGCAATTTTAAGAAAATAACTCACAATGTTGTTAAAAGTTCACAGTGGGACTGTAATTAATTTTTTGTCTTGGAAAAAAATTAAAAGTTTTACCTTCTGCACATATATAATGCTAGAAGTAGCAGAGTCATGGAAATAAAACACCATATCCCAAGTTAAATACTGCATTCCATTCCGCACATATATAACACTCCCATACATGTTAAAGTTTGTGAAAGTAAAATTGACCCAAAGTTAAATAAAGTACTTCGTTTCGCATGTTCACAACATGACTATGAATGTTAAAGTTATGAAGGTAAAACTTTATTCGAGGCTAAACATAGTCTGTAAATAATAAAAAATTTCAAATAGATTGACCTTTTAGAGTTGCTATTCCTGTTGTCGTGGTTAACAATAATTCCTGTGGATTTCAGATGCAGATCTTGTGGAAGATTATCAGCAGCTAGACTTGCGATGGGAAGACTTGAACAGATTTGTTAAGATTTAGCTATACATTTTGCTATTAACACCAGATAATATTGCAACTTAAATTATTTAAGAGACATTTTACTTAACTTTCTTCTCTACCTTTACATTTTCTTTTTTTAAAAAGGGAAGCTTTCGTTTTCATTATGTTTAACAGTAAAATAATAATAATAATTTTTTTTATATACACTTGCTGTTATTACAGTTTTTTTTTTTTAAAAAAAAAAATTCTCTGGCTGTTCTATTTTGTTTCTTATCCAATTAAATTTCTTCTCAATTATATATCTGCTAAAAATGAAAAGAAAAAAAAAAGTATCTTATATTTTATAAATTGATTCAAAAGAAATTAAATAAAACCTTCAATTAAATCAAAATAATCTTTAGGATTATTTAAAATCAAATTATTATACTTGATGTAATATGTTGTTGGTTTTCATTTTTAGGTTAAGCACAGTTTATCTAACTTAATATTTGGAAACAGAGCAAAACTAATACATGAAAGAAAGAGAAGGGAATAAAAAAAATTACACAATAATTAAAAAAAAATGGAATTGTATAATCTCACTGTTCAATAAATTTGAACACAAAGGTCAAGCATACTAAATGCCAGCCACGATAGTTAAGTCATTTGGAAGAAGATAGAGACATTTTTAAACTAGTTCTACCAAGCTATATATTTTGTACTAAAATATAAGGTTACAATATATATATATATTGAAAAGAGAAGACATGGACAGTTTTGACAGAATATTTTTAAAAAAAGATATTAGGTGTTTTCAGGCTAATTTCAACTATATTTAATATAAAAATAATAATTTTATTTTTAAAACATAATCTCAATAAATTATTTCAAACTTACATACCTAAAAGTAGAATTATTTAATATTACTTTAAGAAAAACACAATTAAAAGTTTGTCAGCAGTTTATAAAAACAATATATGTTCGCGCATGAGTAAATATACATGTGAAATTATAATTTATCAAAGCTATTAGTAAATAAAAATTTGGGAAAAAAATCTCTATCTTTTATTTTGTTAGAGAAGAAAGGCTCCTTCCCAACGTAATGTACATTTTCATAAATGGACTGGATTAAAAATTGAACTAACAAAATCATTTTAATTTCTACAACAGGAGTGTCATAAAATGTTTGTCAAATATTTTAAATATGTCATTTTAAGAGTAATTTTATGAACAGTAAGATAAACCTAAGAAGAGAATTTCCAATTTAAAACTTCTATACCAAAATCCACAATTTATGAATAACGGAGAAGGAAGTAACCAAGCTTCCAAGGAGTTATATCATGCTTGCAACCCAATCATAAATAACCAACCCATTAAAAATGTTGAATTTTTTAATTTTTTTTAATTTTAATTTTATGATAATAATTATGTTTTCTCCACTTGATTATTTTTTAACAGATGCTAACTTTATGGAATATATATTTTATTTTTAACATAAAAAAAAATGTTAAAAAGACTAAAGTAATGTTTAATGGATTTTCTCAAAGTATAAAAATTAAGATTGATTATGATGAGTTAGAAGAAGTTAACAGTTACAAATACCTTGGTCAGATTATTAATACAGATGGAAGCTTAATGGATGAAATTAATCATAGAATTAAACTTAGTTGGAGTGCTTTTGGTAGAAATAACTTGATACTAAAAGGAAATATGTATTTAAAAGGAAAGTTTTTAATAAATGTGTTTTACCAGTTCTTACTTATGGATCTGAGACTTGGACACTTAATAGAAGAGCAATATAGAGACTTCAGACCACTCAAAGAAGTATGGAGAGATGCATGTTGGGGGTAACAAGAAGAGATCAAAAATGCAATATATGGGCAAGAGAACAAACAGGTGTTACTGACCTCACTGAAAAATTAAAAGACAGAAGTGGAGTTGGGCTGGACATATTGCTAAAAGAGATGATGGACAATTGAAATCTTAAACTGGATTCCAAGAGATTTTAAAAGATCCAGAAAGAGACCACTTGTGAGATGGATGGATGAAATAAAGTGCGAAGGGGTGATGTAAAGAAGAGAAGCTAACGATAAGAGGAGATGGATTGAACGGAGAGACCTTCATCCTGCAGTGGATTGATAATGGGTTGATGATGATGATGATGATAAATTACAATTATGGTGAACATTGCATTTTCAAGTAAATGAATATTTAATATAATGAATTGGTAAATGAACAAGTTAAAAGAAGAAATTAAAAAAGGGAGAGGAGATTAACTCAGGAAAGTAATCTTCATTTAATGTTTTAATTACTGCGATATAAAAATTTTGTACAGTGTGATAAAAATATACTTTGTATTTTAAAGTGTTAAATTATTAATAAAATACATATATGTAGTATATAAATCATATATGCACATACACAAAAAGCAAATATTTTCACAGGTTTTCCTATTCATATATTTACTGCTTGTATAATGAAAAAAAACTGAAAAAATACAAAATTTGTCATTATTCAAACAATAGCAAAATAAAAAAAAAAAAAAATTCATTATTTATTGAAAAACTGAAAAAATAAACCCAAGGTGAGGAGATCATAATTCCCTCTATTGATATATTATTTAAAGAAAAACTTGAAAGGCTGATATTGGAATGAAATTAAAGAAAAACTGAAAATATAAACAATTTGCCATTTTTATATTCTTTTACTAAAATCTCAAAATCACATCTTAATTCAAAACTACACATGAAATTAGACATGTGGACAAATTATAGAAAATATTAGTTTTATTACTTAGTAATTTTCAACGGCGATTTAGGACTTCTCCAAGTATGTGAAAAAAAGCATAGAACGCATACGAAATCAGTATCAATTATTTTTTATTTAAATTTTCAGCAAATGACAGAGGGGAAAGGGGTATTGCTGAAATTTAAAAAATTCACCCCCCCCTCCAATCTGTAAACAGAAATTTCAAGTAATATATATATGCATAGTTTTATTTAAATGAATATCAGCAAATTTAAATTATATTAGATTTCCTTATTGAGTCTTTGGTGACAAATTATTATTATTTTTTTAAAACAGGGGAGTCCAACACATGACCAATGAATTCCATGTGATTCAGGATGATTATAAATGCAGCCGATACTAAATCATATCCTTATTTAAAATATCATGAGATTTTTTTTTATGTGATTATGTGTCGCAATGTGAATAAATTAAACAAAAGTAAATTCTTGCTATTTGTTTGCAAGCACAGCTTCAGTTTTATAAGTGTACTGCTTACAGTCTGTTATCTTTCGAAAAAAGTAAAATTGACATCATCTGATGTTACAAAAGCTCATGTTATCTTGGTAAGTCAGAAATTATCAATAAGATTTCCAATTTACCATTGCAATATTAAGTATTTGAAGTTACTTAGAAGTTAAGTAATCATTTGAATTTAATTATTAAAGGCACTTCTACATGTTGGAGGTGCTTTACATGTGCTCTGTGGATTTTCTCTATTAAGAATCCCAAACATGGAACAAAGAGTCTTTGAACAGGCTAGTGTATAATTAGGATTATAATATGAGAACTTTGTGGCAGATTATGCATGGACATTTTTTTCGCTTATCAGTTTCTAGTAGTATTTGTGTATTAAATATGTAGCCTAAGACAATTGTTCTTTTTACAATGTGGCCCAGAGATGCCAAAAGATTGGACATCTGTTTTAAATTTGAGTGCTAAATACATGCTAAATACATTAATATATTTACAATATGTTCTAAGGCTTATTCATTGGATTTGCATTATAACAGTTAAATCATTCTCGCAAAAGGCAAATAAAGATAAACTTTTTTACTCATTTACTCAATGATGAAAGGCAATCATTCTAAATATTGTTATTAATAACAATATAAGGTACAATATAAGGTTGAAAAAGTTTGCTGTTAACTGAAAGGAGACCCTTTGATACCTCTTGGAGGCTTTAAATGAATTAAGCAGGGCAAATTCCTAATGTCCACTCTATATGTTCTTATTTTTGCACTGTTATTACTATGTGATTATTCATATAGTATGTGAACATGATTGGATTGCATACCAACACACATTAGCCAGAATAATGAGTTTAGTGGCTTTTTATTTCTGACTTTAAGATCAAGAAACATTATGGTCATTCTTCTAAGATTCCTCATAGCTCTTAACTGAAATATCAGTTGATTTTTCCTGAAGGCAAAATTAATGTGGGTGTGAATGAAATTTTTTTTCCAATTGATATTCACAATCATGACAGATAAAAAATAAATCATGGCCCTTACTCCCACGAAGTCACCAGTTAAGGCAGTGGTTAGTGGCTAAAAGCAGAAGGTGCTAAGAATCTCCTGATTGTGAAACTAAGCTGCCATTGGATGATGAACATTTATACAGGTACTTACAACTACAGATCACTTTCAAGTGAAGGCAAATTACAAGAATTGGAAGAACTGTCTCATATTAAATGAGATATTATTGGACTTTATGGAATTAGAAGATAATGGATATGGAAGATATAATAGATATAGGTGGTATTTGTTCTTTATTACTATTTAATTCTTGATAGAAGTCTTCTACCCATTTCATGATGTCATCTCTCTTTTTAGTAATAATTTTATCTTTTTTTATTATTGCAGATATAAATTTCATACCAATACCAAAATATTATTTACACTCTTGAGACTTTTATCCTCTTCTACAGCTTTCCTTGCTAGTTCACGATTATACTTTCTTATATCATTTTCAACTCTTTTCCGTATTATTTTACAAAATTCGAGGTATTCAATCCTTTTTAATGCATCATTTTTGTATATTTTCATATTCCTTCTTTTCTTCATAAATTCTCTAGTCTCAATAGAAATTTTATTGGTCAATTGCTGCTTTTTTTCTATCAGCTATCTTTGTTGCAGTTTTTAAAAGTGTATCAATTATTTTCATATTAATTTCATTCAAATCTGACTCATGTTCAAAATCTACTAATACTTGAAGCCGACTTGTAAGTTCTAATTTAAATTCATTAGAATGTTTCTGAAGATTAGGAATATCAACTGTAAATATTATTTTCCTTAATAATTTTTTGTCTCTCTAGTTTTGCATTAACATGTAGTTTACACCTTACTAATCGATGATCACTTCCTGTATTAAAAAGAACATTACAATCTTGAAATATGTATTTTCTGTTAGTCAAAATATGATCCAATTCTGCTGTATCTTCATTTGGATGCTTCCATGTCCATTTCCTTTTAACATTTTTCTCAAAAAAGAATTCATAATATATAAGTTTTTCTTTTTCTGCAAATTCCTCAAATCTATGTCCTCTCTCTCATTTCTATTACCATAACCAAAATTACCTACAGCACTTTTGTTTGTTTATCAATTCTAGCATTAAAGTCTCCAATAACAATTTTAAAATATTCTTTATTCTGATCAAAAACATTTTATACATCCATATAAAAATCTTCTGCTACTTCATCACTATGAGGACTTGTTGGGGCATAAACCTGAATTATCTGTATTTGGTATCTGCTATTAAGTTGTGCAACTAATCTTGCCACTCTGTCCGATACATCATCAATCTCCACAATGTTGTTCTTCCACTTTTTATTTATAATGTATCCTACTCCACTTGTATTTCCAATATCTGTGCCTTTATAATAGAGTATATGTCCACTTTTTAAATCAATTGTCTCTTCACCTTTTCTTCTAACTTCACAAAGTCCAATAATGTCCCATTTAATATAAGACAGTTCTTCTAATTCTTGCAATCTCCCTTCAATTGAAATTGATCTGCAGTTGTAAGTACCTAAATAAAAAAGTCATTATCAAATGGCAGCCTGGGTCCATATTCAGGGGATTCTTAGCACCCTCTGCCTTCAGCCACCAACAGCTGCCTTTGTTTGTGACTTTACAGCCTCCTGGGAGTAAACGCCATGATTTATTTTTGTCTGTCATGATTGTATATATCTATTGGAAAAGTACTTATCATTTACACATACATTCATTCTGCCTTAACAGGCAACTGAGAAGAAAGACCATGGTGTTTCTTGATCTTAAACTCAGAGCTAAAAAGCCAATAAACTCACCATGCTGGCTAATGCATGTTGGTGGGCAGCCCATCCATGTTTGTGTACTATACGAATAATCACATATTAGTAACAGCTGCAACGACAAGAACGCATGGAGTAAACATTAGGAATTTGCGGTGCTTGGTTCCTTTAAGGCCTCCAAGAGGAATCAAAGGGTCTCCTTTCAGTTAATAGCAAACTTCTTTCTGCAGTCCCATTTACAATAACATGAACTATTTCTGTCATCTATCATTAAAAGTTTAACGTCTAGAAAATTTTAAACTTTATTTAAACTTTTCAAATACAACACTACGCAAATAGACAACACAGGTTAATAATTACACAAAGTTTTGAGTATTATTATTCTCTACTCTTCCTCAGGTGTGGCTGGTATGACCAGTGACAATATAAATTTATTTAAAAAAAACTACAATTTCTTGCACACAGACAGTTCTTTTTATTATCAAGTTTTTCTACAGAAAATACTTCATTCATAGTTAATTCTATAATTAACTTTATCTATTACAATTCTGTTGGTATTAACAATGTGATCAAAATACTTATTTATAAATCTTTTATTAATTACCATTAATTTTTATCGTTTTAAAATTACTTTAGTTTTTTGTTTTGTTTAGTTTTTAGGTTTAAATTCATTTTATTCATTTCGTTTATTAGATCTTATCATATTTCTTGTAGCTTTATAAAATAATTTATATTATCTGCAAAATCTAAATAACTTTATCATCTATGTTCTTTATTACTTTTTACAACTCGCTATTGACGTTTTCAATTACCCCAGCAATCTTCGTCAGAACTAACTATTTGTATTTCCAAATCTTAACTGTTAATTTAGCAGTTACGATTTGGAAATATAAGTAGAAGTTGCGAAGAAGATTGCTGTGGTAATCGAAACTGTCAATAGTGGGCTGTAAAAAAGCAGTGTGAAAAGTAATAAAGAACATAGATAAGTTGTGAAGAAGATTGCTGGAGCAATCGAAACCATCTATACTGTGCTGTAAAAAAAGCATAGTAAAGAGTAATAAAGAATATAGATGATATTAATATTAAAATCTAAATAACCTGGTAATCACAATTTATTTTTTTATGCCTTCCTTTCCAAATAAATATACAAAATTATATTGATTGCTGTAAAAAGTTTTGAGAAGAATAAACACTTTGCAATGCATTCTGGGTAACTTATTGAATGTACTATTAAATTTAGCTTCTTCTTTTGGCTGGCTAGAGTCTAAGTTCTTTCTATATAAATGATTTGTAATGATATTAGTAAATGTTTTACAGAAAGCTAAGAGAAAATTGATACTTTTGTAACAAGTAATGAATTCTTTTTCATCCTTCTTAACATCAATATACGGTTAATTTTCCCAGCCACCTGGCAGACTGTTACCACTCAAAGACTTGGTGTTAGTTTCTGTAGATAATGAAAATGTTCGATTTTCATCTGCAACTACTTACAAATTGTTAATTGTCTTAATGATGAAATCTACAAATTCAAAAATTTATTCCAATACAAATAAAGAGAGAAAGAAAAAAAAAATCAACACTATTCAAATAGTGTAATAAACTTAAAAATTATTCAAACTTATATGACGTGTTTTTCAAACCTTCCGTTCTTTTTTAAAACTAATTTGGTCGTTGGGGATCTTTCCAGCTTCAAGGAGATAAAAGTAAATCATTGCAAGGCAATAAAATTAGCAGTAGTCCACACAGGTTGTAAATATTAATTAAAATTACGCATCAGAGGATATAACATAATGACTGTAAGCGTCCCATTAGTAAAATAAATCTTCGAAACCAATAAATCTTTATTACAATTATTTTCAAGCGATATTTTATAACTACATAAAAAAAAAAAAAGGTTTTAAAAATGTTAACACAGTTAAAATCATTGTTTTAACCTAGATTATGAAGTAAATTAATAATTGAAAGAATGTGTGCTTAAAATCAGAAGTAAGCAATTGAAAGCAGATGAAAATTATTTCTCCCATGAGGCTCTTTCAAAGAAATTTTTTACCTGAGAAAAAATCATAGTATTTTCTTTAATTAATCTAATGTAAAATGTAATTAATTTACGTTAAGCAGTGTCAAATTATCAACTGCCAAAAATGAAGGGGTGGTGGGAGACTGAAATGTAATACTGTATATAAGCAAAATGCTTTATAATTTTTTACGAATTTTATGTGTAGTTGGTAGAGCGTTCAACTTGGGATCGGAAAATCCCAAGATCGAATCTCTGGCATTCGAATTAGCAATAACGTCATATGTATTCTTTTTAATATTAACTTTATTAATTTACTTTTTTTTTTTTCATGAGTCAAATGCGTTGACCGGGAAGCAAACCCTGGCCAGCTACTTGGAAGCCAGCTATGCTAACCACTAGGCTACCAACGCTTGACATTTATTTATTTATTATATTTTTTTATGTGTAAAAGTGTCGGCCGGGAAGCGAACCCCGGGACAACTGCTTGTAAGGCAACTGTGGTAATCACTCGACCACCAACGCTTACAAATATTACAACATATCTAAAAATGTCATTTTCACATTTTTCTAGTAATTTTTTTTTTTACGTTACTGTAGATTTATGTAACTAATCAATCATTAATAATAAACGATTAACTAACTAGGAGGTGTCAAAGTTGTGAGGACAGAAAACGCGATACTCTCAAATCAAATTATTGCAATAAACAGAACATTGTGCTAGTTTAAAATTTTTGCAATATACTAGAGCCAAAATACTATGATTTTCTCCTAATACTAAATCTTGAAGCTCTTCCCACCCTTTATTTCTTCAGATATAAAAGGAATTGCACTAACACTTCAGAAGACATATACAAACTGTCAGAGAGTATCAGAAACACATTCACATTTTCTATTCACATACCACATGTTTAATAATAATCATCGTCATCAACCATTATCAATCCACTGGAGGATGGTCTCTCCAAGTTCAATCCATCTTACTCTGATCTTTAGCCTCTCTTCTCCACATCACTCCTGCACACTTTCTTATTTCATCCATCCAGCTCACATGTGGTCTCTTTCTGGGTCTTTTACAATCTCTTGTAATCCGATTTAAAATTTCAATTGTCCATCTATTATCATCTCTTCTAGCAACATGTCCAGCCCAACTCCACTTCAGTCTTTTATTTTTTTCAATGAGGTCAGTAACACCTGTTTGTTCCCTTTCCCATATATTGCGTTTTCAATCTCTTCTTGTTACTCCCAACATGCATCTTTCCATAAATTATCCGTTGCCGATGTCCCCCAAATATTTAAATATAAAGATTATAATTTATATAAACTTCTCAATATATTTAAAAAAGATCTTTATGCACACATTTGGGCCAGCACATTTATACTATTTTCATTATGGTATACCAGATGTACATTTATGTACAGTTCAAACACAAGAAGGCATCCTAATATATTTAGAAACAAAATGGATATTATACATATATGGGCTGAAAAAATTTCATCAACTAACATTTATTTGGACACATGGTCACTAATGCGACTTCACTCGAATTTATGACATGACTCACTATTATAAGATGGTATAAGAAAATGGAAGAAGCATATATCGAATTATATAAAATGATAACTAGATAATTAAAAGCAAAAAAAAAAACATTAATGCAATGAAATACATAGAAAGATATAAATCCTATGCAGCAATCAGAAAATGTTATGCTGCTTTCAAGATTGTATTTTTTTTTTTGTTACATATAATTTATATTTTTTTCCATCTCTAATATGGGATAAAGATATAGAGTATATATGTAAAACACATACCTTCCTTTGCTTAAAACCTTGTAATCTTTTCTTACTCTATCCTATGTATATGGTACTAAGTATTGTTTTGTAAACTTGTAGTTCAATAAAATCTTTTGAAACTAACTAAAAATTTTTGCTATTATCTTATTAAGAAAATACATTAAAGATCAACTTTTGGAAAGTAAAAAAATAAGATAACCAAATTGTATTAGACACTCGCATTATAATGAGAAGAACATTGCATTTATATGCAAATAAATTAAGACTTCTTTAATCATTTTTAAAGTGAATATATAAAATTGGGGATAAAAGGAGGCATAAGTAGTATTATAAAAACTTCTTTATTGATAAAAATAAATATAACGTATTTTATTAGGTTAAAAAAGGCCAAGCTTAATCTTTTAAAATGAAAGCTACAAACAAGAAAGGTCAATAAACATCACATGACCACCACTTCTTATGCTTGTGTATAACTGTTGTTTAAACAGGCAAAACTCACTATACGTATTGCCACACACAGCAAGCACAAGCCTTCTGGCATCCATTGATTTCTCTAGCTTGCTGTGTGTGGCAATACGTATAGTAAGTTTTGCCTGTTTTAAGAAAGAAAGGTGTTCCCTTGTCAAAGAAATGGAATATGTAAATAGGATATTTATATAATGTATGTTGTATTAGTTTCTGCAGCAAAAGATGAACGCTATGATTCAGAATATCTGAATATTAACGTCGTCGTCGAGCGCATGCTCAGCAAATCATAACAATAATAAACTGTATTACCTTTTATATTTATAAATTACAGTGAGCGCAAGACAAGGGAACTAATATTTTTTTGAATTAAAATGAAAGCTATATAGAATTTAAAAATAAATAAATAAAAAATGCTAGAATATAAAATTTATCTTCTTTCCATTCCAGACTTAACTCCTATCTGTAACGATTTGAACATGAATATAAATTCAAAGCTTATGGACTTTTTGCTGGCATAATTAATATGTATAATCACTTTTAATTAAATCATTATTTTCAAGAACTTTAAGTTATTACTATTTTTTTTTTTTTTTTAAAGGGTCATAGCATCGGCCGGGACGCGAACCCGCAACCCGGGCAACTGCCTGCAAGTCAGTCGCGTTGACCTCTCGACCACCAATGAAAGACGTAATCTTTTATTAGTCTTGGTCAATAACAATATATTTCATGTAATAAAAGCCTTCTTTCTTTGAATTTTGCGAATTATTAATAAAACAGGTATCAGTATCTCAAATAACCATTTTTAATGTAATTAACTTTTCAGTGATATTTTTAGAAATTCCATGATTGTTACAATACAAAATTAAATTACTTACAGAATGTTTTCAATTGACCAATTGGCATTGCAAAAAAATTTATAATAACTACATGTTCAATGAACTTTCTTTTTCTTACATATCAATATTAAACCTACAGAGC
The DNA here is from genome assembly GCA_028023455.1 of Epiperipatus broadwayi. Lineage (NCBI taxonomy): Eukaryota > Metazoa > Onychophora > Udeonychophora > Euonychophora > Peripatidae > Epiperipatus > Epiperipatus broadwayi. The sequence goes on along the minus strand of JAQFVV010000920.1, from coordinate 27,278 downwards.
AATGCAAGCCAAATTTGTGCATTCCATGCATTAATTTTTAGAAATCAATTTAAGTACTTGCCTTTAATATCACCCCTACCTTCTCATTTATTCCTCTTATTATAATTACTAATAATATTTAAAGCGCAGTCGATATTGAAATAATTGAGAGAGTGAAAATTTCTCAAGCGCTTATGACTACAAGCAGCCAATCAAATCTTAAGTACTGGGACAGAGAATTTAATAAGAAAAGAGCAGTTCCACTCTCTTTTTTACTTGTCTTTATATATATCCAAGCCAGTCCAAAGTACTTATATTTGAAAGCATGAATCTTAAATATCTTCACATTTAAGTCACTGAGTTCAAATTATAAACATACAGCATGAAATCTTTCGATTTACTATGCAGTAGTTTTCGATGTTATAAATTTGCAGCAATATCGTAGTAAATCAAAAGATTTCACGCTGTATGTTTATAATTTGAACTCAGTGAGTTAAGTGTGAAGATATTTAAGATTCACACTTTCAAATATAAGTACTTTGGACTGGCTTGGATATATATAAAGACAAGTAAAGAAGAGAGTAGAACCGCTCTTTTCTTATTAAATTCTCTGTCCCAGTGCTTAAGATTTGATTGGCTGCTTGTAGTCATAAGCTCTTGAAAAATTTGCATTCTCTCAATTATTTCAATATCGACTGTGCTTTAAATATTATTTACATATATTGCTGCAAATTTATAACATCGAAAACTACTGCATAGTAAATCGAAAGATTTCATGCCGTATGTTTATAATTTGAACTCAGTGAGTTAAGTGTGAAAATATTTAAGATTCACGCTTTCAAATATAAGTACTTTGGACTGGGTTTGATATATATAAAGACAAGTAAAGAAGAGAGTGGAACCGCTCTTTTTTTATTAAATTCTCTGTCCTAGTGCTTAAGATTTGATTGGCTGCTTGTAGACATAAGCGCTTGAGAAATTTGCACTCTCTCAATTATAATTACTAATGTAATTACTATTTTTACTGCAAAAATGAACCATCTTTCAGCCATAGTAATTATGACTAGATTTCATAATCCAGATCATTTTAGACTAACATTTTAAGGTCCTTCCAAATATTAATGTCCTTCCACATATGTGTTAAAAGCGGATGCCTAAATATGGCTTCCCAAGCCTATAATCACTTATTAAATAAAACTATTTTGTTCATTACAGTTTTTACAATCTAAGGTCATGATATGTTTTATACACTCATATATAGTTTCATCAAAAACAAAAAAGATTAAAATCCAAAATAATGTAGGTGCAACAAAAACAATGAAAAAAAAGACAGAATAGGAGAACCTTTGCTGAGCCAAAATATCACATCTTATAAGTATGAAAAAAAGGAATTCTTAATTGGACACTGCTTATTAATTATTCACAATAATTTGTTCACAATCTGGTAATCATAGAATCGGCAATCACCTAGATTTAGCATCGGATAATCAAAACTAGACTACAATTCATTGTGGCAAACATATATATTAGAGATGATAATAGATGAAAAGCTAAAAATCTTAAATTAGATTACAAGAGATTGTAAAAGACCTAGAAAAATACCACAATCTTAAATTAGATTACAAGAGATTGTAAAAGACCTAGAAAAATACTAATATTAATGTCCTTCCACATATGTGTTAAAAGCGGATGTCTAAATATGGCTTCCCAAGCCTATAATCACTTATTAAATAAAACTATTTTGTTCATTACAGTTTTTACAATCTAAGGTCATGATATGTTTTATACACTCATATATAGTTTCATCAAAAACAAAAAAGATTAAAATCCAAAATAATGTAGGTGCAACAAAAACAATGAAAAAAAGACAGAATAGGAGAACCTTTGCTGAGCCAAAATATCACATCTTATAAGTATGAAAAAAAGGAATTCTTAATTGGACACTGCTTATTAATTATTCACAATAATTTGTTCACAATCTGGTAATCATAGAATCGGCAATCACCTAGATTTAGCATCGGATAATCAAAACTAGACTACAATTCATTGTGGCAAACATATATATTAGAGATGATAATAGATGAAAAGCTAAAATCTTAAATTAGATTACAAGAGATTGTAAAAGACCTAGAAAAATACCACAATCTTAAATTAGATTACAAGAGATTGTAAAAGGCCTAGAAAAATACCACAATCTTAAATTAGATTACAAGAGATTGTAAAAGACCTAGAAAAATACCACATGTGAGATTAATGAATGAAATAAAGAAGTATGCTGGGATGATGTAGAGAAGAGAGGAGGATAAGATCCAGCAGTGGCTGCTCAGTAAAATTTCTTCACACCAATTTGCCCACAAGGGATCATCCACCAGTGAGGCAGTAAGGAGATTTTCCTTATTGGTGGCACATATAAGAACCAAGAGAGCATCTGGACCCATTGTAGTACAGGTAGATTTTGCAGCAGCATTTGACTCCATAGTGTCTTCCAAGTTATTCTCAATACTTGAGCACTATGGAATACCTAAAGTTTACATCAGAATTATCGCCAACTTGCTGCTAAATAAATCTATTTATACATCTTTAAATGGCTCTCGGGCCCTTGAGTTCAAACCACACCTGTTGATTCCCCAGGGGTCGCCATTCAGCACCTTGTGTTTTATAGCCTATGTCAACCCCCTGTTAACAGCCATAGAAAAACATCTTCCAGGAGTGTTCATCCCAGTGCTAAGGAAGGAAGTTCACTACATTTTGTAGTTGATGACATCACAATCTTCCTCCCTTCACATAAATACTTGCCTAAATTGTACCAGCTTCTAGATGATTACACTGAGAGATATGGGCTAAAGATAAATCCTGGGAAATCTGCTGCCTGGAAGATCTATGGTGAAATGGTAAGTCCTTCAAGATTCTTGAGAAAACCCCAGAACTTCCTGAGGTTCCCTGTAGCACTGTCCAGGTCAGCTATGAGAAGAGCACTGCAAGACAACATTCTGAAGAAGAGTAAGAAAATAGCAGGTCCTCTCTTTTGTCACTCCCTGGTAAGGCTGCACTGATTAACATGATGAACGGATCAACTATTATATGCCGATCCTCAAGCCAACCAGGTCCTTTCAGAATGCTATAAATTCAGTCTGCACTGGCATTTTGTGGAAAAGGAGAAAAGTGACTGTCAGTCTAGCCAAGATGCAGAGACCAAAAGACCTGAATGGGCTTGGTTTGCACTTTTTCAACACTTTCTACATTCAGAAATCACTAGCAATGTATGACAAATTCCCAATGCAACCATCATAAGAAGGTATTGAGCCAAACTAATACACCACTGCCCATTTCAAAGTAAGTGGGCCATGAAACTTATAGAAAATGCAAATAGATTCTTCAAGGTTATGACATCAATCATTCAAAACAAGAATACCTACTGGCAGGTCTATAGATTCATGAACACAAATACTACTGATTTGCCTACCAAGTTTAATCTAACTACAAAATCTCTAATCAAAACGTCAAAGTATTAGCATCTAGAAGCCAAGTATATCGATTTCATCATAAAAGTTATACTAGAATCTCTGCCAATAGATTCTTCAAGGTTATGACATCAATCATTCAAAACAAGAATACCTACTGGCAGGTCTATAGATTCATGAACACAAATACTACTGATTTGCCTACCAAGTTTAATCTAACTACAAAATCTCTAATCAAAAAGTCAAAGTATTAGCATCTAGAAGCCAAGTATATCGATTTCATCATAAAAGTTATACTAGAATCTCTGCCAATGAACCATTTTTTTGTGAATTATAGAGGCTATTCCAGAATTAAACCATTATGCAGTTTGTGTGGGACAGAGGATGAGACTATTAGTCATATTTTTATTGCTTTCCCTTTCTTAAGTCCAGCTAGGCAAAATATAGCAAAACTATCACTGGGTAGCAAAAATATCCTGAACATTAAAGACACCATGATGAGTGCTATTTTCACCATGATGAGGATGGGGATCTTCTTGCTACATGCTGTGTAGCTGACAAGGAACCATTTCATATTCAAGCAGGTTAGTGCAGAACCATGGACAATATGTAAAAACTTTATCTGCAAAGTAAAGCACAGAGATTGCCTGCTAGCACTGGAGAAACTCTTTAAAGATACTTGGGCACAGCTTAGAAGCCCTGTGCTCAGACAAATTATTACCGCATAGTCAACAAATAATTATATTCAACTATATAAGCTTCTTGAAGTATCAATGGAATAAGCTTCTTGAAGTATCAATGGAAACAGAAAAAATAACAATTATTAATAATCACAATCCATGTCATCAAACAAGGAGCCTAATGCTCTGACTAAGGAGATACTTTGTCAAGATCAAAGAAACAAATAGAATTATGGTGTAAAAATTAGTGTAACAAATGTAAACAAAAAAGACTCATACTGTGATTGTATATATATATATTTCCCTTAATAAAAAAAAACGATAAGAGATGAATTGAACTTGGAGAGACCTTCATCTGGCAGTGGATTGATAATGATGATTGTGATAAAGCAATCATAGTGAAATTTGAGATTTTATTCCACTACTTCTATAAGATTAATTTTTGTTATGTTCCTACATAGATTGAATAGCTCCAAAAGATACAATGGAGATTATACTACACCAAAAGCTTTTTTCAAAAAGATTTGAGTTTTGAGCCGTACATTTTCTGATTAAAAATCATAATTAATCAATTATCTGCAAAAAGTATTAGACTATAAAGTACTATGTTGCTGCAGTAGAACTGTACATAATGCGAAAGACAGAAATAACTTAGATCATAACTTTTAGAAGACAGAATATTATATATAAGTAATTAAAAAAAATTCAGAGATAAAAACTATTTGAAAAAGAGAATATGAAAACTTACTGTTGGGAGAAGGTAATGAAAAGATGTGTTGGCATGGCAACAGAAGATATCAACATTAAACTATTCCATTTTTTCTCAATATGTCTGCTTTTAAGAAAATGTATAAATTAGCGAATAAAGCACTAATATTTTGTTAATTAAAAATAACTGATTTCCTTAAAACAAGTTTACTTATATTTATTTCATAAAATCAGACATCTTGAAATTTTTTTTTCATTACCGTGACTTTTTTTAAAGGAAAAAAAAACAATAAACCAATATGTGTCCATTCGCTGCAAAATTCCATTTTCATTAATTTTGTAAGTTAATGTTATTTAAAAATTAAACATATTAGTAATAATTATAATAATAATATGGTAATTTATTTCATTTAATCTTTTTTATTCTTAGCATTTTTCACTTTTCCTTCAATTTTTAAAATTGAAAAGTTGTCCAAGAACTTACTATAATAGTTAATAATGACTAAATGTTTATTATGATTAGATTTCTAATTTTCCTCTGAAACAATAAATTCTGTTAGGATGATCTCTGGAGTTTATATTACTATCTTTCATACAACAGGCTAGTTATTAAATTAAATTATATTAATAAAAGAAGACAAATATATGAAACATATTATATTAAACATAAATAATTGTATGAATATTTATAAAACTTCAATAAATTTGGTTAACAAGTGGTCAATTAAAAGATAATGAAAAATTATATAATATAGTATATATAAGGTTGTATAATGTATGCATTATTTATTCTGTATACCATTATGTTATAAAGTCAAACCTTTGAAGTTATATTGGATCTCTATATGAAGGTTTTATTCTACTTTACTGATGTTTTATTTTGTTACAGTTATTATTTTACTTTCATTATAGAACACTAGATGGTGTTCTATCTGCAATAATTGGTTAACAGGTTTCTCTGGGCATAATTGCTGAGAGATTCTTGACTTCCTTTAAGGAGAAGCTACAGTACATCACATCACACAACATTAAAATAGATGTTTAATATTTGAAAAGGGCATAAAATAAAAGGTTTTTGTATGTTATTATTTATATTGTAATGCAACAGACTCATGGGGTAAACCTGGTGATGAAGGAAAATCATTCATCATTAATGCCAGTTACTAGAACATTTAAATATAAAATTAAATACAAATGAATATAATGAAAGAAATGAATATGAGCATGAAAGATCAACATACTACTAAGTACATAACTATAAGTTCACAAGCGTTACCCAAAAGTAATAACCATCAGTCGTCATGAATGATCAATCATAAAATCAGCAATCAATCTTCTGACTGGATTTGAAATGGGTCTACTATAAACCAGGCTAATTATTTATCGCTTACTAGCTTTGAGCAGATTATTTAAACATTAATTTGGATGCACAAACTTAATAACAATGAAAACGATAATGCTGGGAAACTAAAACATGCTGATCATCATCAATGCTCTGGCCACTTAGTACCTTTAATGTACTGGCCAACTATAAACTTAATTTCTAATAAATACTAAACTAAATAAAATATAGTGTGCAGACTTTAAAGAATATCCCCATTGTGCCAATTCAGAATCATCATCAACCAGATGTCTATAAACACTACATATAAACCCCCTTTTATATAACAGACTGTTATACATGAATCTAGTTCAGCACTATAACTGTTATTGTGAACAAGATATATAATACAACATCCAATAATTTAAAATATTTTAGGATTAAATAAATCCAGTAGAATAATTTTAACAATGAAATATCAATTTATTAATAACAATTAAAATGAAATTAAGGTCTGCAGAATATGGCTATACATATAAATTAAGTCTTCAGATTTTGATTTATACCCAAAAGAAATCCACTATTACATTGCAATTTGCATGTATGTCTCAATAGGTTTACATAAAACACCCATATATATCAGCACACAGACATGTCTGTATAATATAAAATGAACATATTTGAATTGCCATATAATAATAAAAAAACCTATCACATTGTGATTTACAACACACATATATAAGCATACAGATATGTGATATAACAATTTATAAATATATCTTGTCTTAAACATATAAATGAAATTCATTTTTTAAAATTCAGAATTAATGACTGATTTAACATATGTGTGTATATGACATACATCTATATAAGCTCACAGACATGCCATAACATATGAAAATTGTCATATAATAACAATAAAAAAATAAGCTATCACATTTTAATGATACATAAATGCACATGTATGGTGTGAGTACATATAAAAATAGATATGAATTAATGCTATTAATTAGCCTCTCCTTTCTTTATGGGAAGTATAATTTTTTCTTTGAAAAAAAAAAACTTATTGTATAGAAAGTTTCATTTAAAATTCTGGTCCTTATGGCCTCATTTTCAATATTTAAAAAAAAAGATATTCAGAGTTTTCATCTCTTTTTTTTAAACGCTACGGTAAAGATTTTATCGTCATTTGAAAGGTTATAAAAAGTTCCGTAAGATGCTGCCCTCTCTTGAATTATTTTAAAGTAAAAAATCAATAACACTGATGTTGAAGGTCTAACAAAGGAAGAGGGCTATCCATTCTCGATGCTGATTGGCTGTTAACAGTCAAGTTCAAAGAAAGCTGCTTGTCAAAATGAAACTGCTAAGATTTCTTTTCTTTCATTTCGAAAGTGATAAACAAATGTTTTAGACCATTTTAGAAGTATTTTTGACGTATTTTTTGCCATATTATAAATTATTTTGATAAAATATGCTAAAAATAAAATTATTTTAGAAAAATAGTTAAGACTTTAGCAAAAATTATTTACTTTTCCGCAACATAAAATTGGGAAAGAAATCACTGATGTCAACAAAACTTTTTAATTGGTGAGTAATGTTTGTTTTAGATTTGCCACTATCGAATATTTTTATAATTATAAATAAAAATTTATTTTTGAAAAAACTTTTGTTCACTTTCATAACCTGACAAATTATTAATATACTTTTTACAAATGAAACTAAAGTGAATATAATATTAAAAGATGAATATGATTTTGTGAATTGATCAATTAAAAGTTTAGACTTTTACGTCACTCAGCCAATAAAATAATCGGCGCTCAAAAAGTTAATAAACAATATCAGGAACAAAGAATCTTCTAGATGCAAATGTCATTTATTATTTTCTTTCCTTGTTTCATTTTTAGTTGACAAAGTCATTTACTTTTCAAATTTGTTAATTAGAAATTTTAAATGTCATTTCAAGAAATTATTTAAAATATTATGGTTCTCAATATATATAATATTACACACCAGCTGTACTTTATATATATAATGCAGTACCTTTATTTGTATATAGATAAAACAGTATACATATAAACTGATTCTTCAGCAAGCTGATGGACTTGCTGTGTAAGCTGGTCCCTTTTAAAACAGTAGGCTTGCTTGTCATCTTCAGGAAAGATATAATCTGATAACTGTTGCATACAATCTGCTCCATTTAGTCTAGAATTTGGTAAACTTCAGGCATACCATCTAGTCCATAATGTATATAAGCTAATGGAGAAAAATAAAAAAGCAGACCCTTTACTTCCATGTGAATCCAAACTCAACCATAGTGAACTAGTAGCAGCAACTGAATCTACTGTTTTGATTTCAGATATCTTCATGATAGTTGTCCTGCTGTCATAATCTATAAAATTGTAAAAAAAAACTCCCCACCCTTTTTATAGTTGGGGTGAAAAAAAACACAGTAATTAAAAACAAACCTTCTCTATCTTGATTGAACAAAGTTAATAACTCTTTCCAATTTAACTTAATCCTTTCAAAAGCAATCCTGTAGGACCTTTATCAAAATATGTTATACAAGCTTTAATTAAAAAAGAATTGAATGAAAATATAACATGGAATTTTATAATTACCAGTATATCTATTGCAACATAAAAACATGCTTGTTTTAATTTCAAAATCAGAATTAATAAAATATTAATTAGCCCTTTTTAAATGTGTAATTTATAATAAAAAATAATTATATGCATATGTATTGGTCTTTTCTGTGTGCATTGCAAGTGTTTCTTTATACACATACATGTGTTTACATTTTTCTGCACCTTCTAACTGGATTCATTGTGACAGGCCACCCCATTGTTTAGTTCAGGTATGGCTATCTTTATTAGAACTGGAACACGAAGGTCCAGACCATTTTTATAAAGCCTAAGTTCCTGAACTTACCTGTTCTTATATAAATAGCAGCAAACTGTACAGTCTCAGAGCAACCGAGTGTTTGATGCTGAAGGTCCTGAATAATTACTCACTCACACTACAAACTTATTTTTTAGTATTTTATATAGCGCCATAGCATATATATATATATGAATCTAAAGGTAACTAATTCTTTTCCTCCTAATTAATTAATTATTCAGCATTAGACTGAAGCTTAAATCTTAATTACCAGGTTGAATCTGCAGGATCTTGAGCTTATTTGCTTACACTATTAATATATATAACATCCACCTTAGAGCTGTATATATTCATCATCTCTGCTAGGCTATTAACTTATGACATTAGCAAACCATGAACAATAGGATAGGTATGTTATATAATTAGGCATGATTTATGAACCGCATATACATTTTAATATGCAGTCTCATTCATTATGGAATTCCCTACATGTATTGAATACACATATTTAATGCTATATAATACTTGCCATTTTGTTACTTTATTTTATGTCATTTGTTATTGTTTTAATAAACTTGTTTAAAATACAAATTTGTCTCATAACTTTCTTGCTCATGGTTCTATTTCAAACCAATCCACATTATTCTTATTCAATCCACATTATCTTATCCCAATTTCTTAATGATTTTATACACTGAGTATATATTGTTGTAGTTAAGATAATTAGTATGTTAAGTGGTCTATTCCACTCATTTAGTTAAATCAGTAGTTATTTCTCGAGTCTCATGTTTCTCCGTCCTATGCCAGCTCACATGTTAAATTGAGACTGAGTCTTGACTTCAGAAATGTCACTCATAAGGTGTTAAATCCCAAAGTACTAGCAAATGAGTTGAAGTTTGGTTGGATTAGAGGTCTCACCACCTCACTCCCAGTCAGCTTTGGTGTACTTTGCCTGGACTCTGGATTTTGTTACATGAGTGTACAAATCCTACCATTACAATATATGTCATTGTTTTTCAATATATAAATTACTTTAATTAAAATTTTCATAATCAAACTGAAAAAATCAATATTTTATATGATTTCAATAAATGGTTTCAATTGTTTATAATAAAAGCAAATGAAATTATTACAAAAAAATACACATAGGAAATATTAAAGTACTTATAGAATGTGTTTTTTTGTATAAAAAAGTAAAATTGATCAATTGAACATTTTACAATCAATGGGTTACTAACATTAATTAACTTCTTAGATAGCAATAAATAATAAATCGTATTATTTATTTTATGAGATAACAAAAGATTGTGAATTACCGTGTCATTTGTTATAATATTAAGTATACTACAACAAAAATACCACTTAAATTACATACATTAAAATAATAAAAATAGTTATCAGTTCAGTAGGAAAGTATACATGAAATGAATTTTCACTTAATTTTATGCTGTTATGAAAAATATTTATATATTCAATTGATATAATATGTTCAAGCAAATAACAAAATGATAATAACCTATATTTTGTAATCAAGGCTAATAAAGTGGATAGACAAAGTTAAAAGTAATTAGATTTAAAACACAGTGAGAAATTAAATATTTATTTTACACAATTTTGATCAATGCAATAGACAAATTGTCCACTTTAATAAGTTGCATTTTTTCAACTAAGAAAAAATAAATACAATAAAAAAATCTAGTCAAAAGATATTGGTGGTTAATAAATTCAGCGAAATATTAATTTATGCAGATGTGGATATATTTAAATGATATAATGGATGTCATTTAAATAACATATTTAGGGGCACTTATTACAGTTAACATGGTACATATTTTTTAATTCTTTACATATATTTATGACACAACTAAAACATAGCAGGTAAAAAATAAATTGAGTATGGGAAGTCACATAAAATGTCAAAATATATAAAAAATACATGACATGCCTTTCCAAATATACATATAATTTAGTATTGATCAAATAATATCAGAAGCAATAAAGACATTATCTGAACAATTTTAAAGATTAGTGAGAAAAACAATTGACATCAACATTGAAAATTTAAAAAACTAACCTATAGTTTCTTTTTCTGTTGTAGGCATTGCTAAATACATATAAGATAATAATGAAGTCAGTTATATTATGATGAAATTTTATTGCTAATATGAGTGAGAATAAACATAAAAAAGAACAAATGCATAAACTATAATAATAATAATAATAATAATAATAATAATAATAATAATAATAATAATAATAATAATAATAATAATAATAATAATAATAATAATAATAATAATAATAATAATAATAAAAACAACAATAATAATAATAATACTAATAATAATAATTAATAAGACTTAATAAAAACAATACTCCTCATTTTTATATGTTTTTATTATTTTAGTACGATTTCAAACTGTTCAAAATATTTATGGTCTTTTTTGAAAATAATAAATACTAATAAAAAGTAATCTTCAAGACCTCTATGATATTTTATTTGATTACACTACTGATTCTAAACTAAAATATATTCTCTGTTTAATGAACTGTCGAAATATATAAACGCACTTTATCAAAAGATTACAGAGCATGATGTTTACCTGTTATATTTTCTTTGATGTAATAGAAGGTCAAACATTATAAATGAAAAGGTTGGAATATTGACACAAAACTATTTAATTAGCAATATTCCATAATATTTGTATTAGAATGAGTTTGACGTGATAGTGATCACTGTCATATCTATGAAATTTTTTTACCTATCAATGGATCTGTTTATCCACCTGTCTTTTTATTTATCAATCAATCAATTTATATATCTCTCTACTAAGTTTCTATCAATATATCTGTTAATTTGTCTATCTAAGTTTCTACTTGTCATTCTGTCAATCTATGTATATAACTATATAAATATATGGTGATTTTATCAATTTTTAAAACAAGTTTTGAATATAAATTATTTACAAACATTTTATTTATATTTGTTTTTTTTTTTTGATATTTTGGTCAAAAACAAAAATAGATGAAGATTTCCTTTGAACATTTTGTTTTAAAATTCCAAATGTATTTATTTGGTTGTATTACAGACTCTGAACTATTTAAAAAAACTAAACACATTCAATGCTATCATAAGAAAAATTGTAAAATGTTTTGTTGCTATGATATTGAAAGAATATGCTATACATAATCATATGTCATTGTTTTTCAATATATAAATTATTTTAATTAAAATTTTCATAATCAAACTGAAAAAATCAATATTTTATATGATTTCAATAAATGGTTTCAATTGTTTATAATAAAAGCAAATGAAATTATTACAAAAAAATACATATAGGAAATATTAAAGTACTTATAGAATGTGTTTTTTTTGTACAAAAAAGTAAAATTGATCAATTGAACATTTTACAATCAATGGGTTACTAACATTAATTAACTTCTTAGATAGCAATAAATAATAAATCGTATTATTTATTTTATGAGATAACAAAAGATTGTGAATTACCTTTTCATTTGTTATAATATTAAGTATACTACAACAAAAATACCACATAAATTACATGCATTCAAATAATAAAAATAGTTATCAGTTCAGTAGGAAAGTATACAGGAAATGAATTTTCACTTAATTTTATGCTGTTATGAAAAATATTTATATATTGAATTGATATAAAATGTTCAAGCAAATAACAAAATGATAATAACCTATATTTTGTAATAAAGGCTAATAAAGTGGATAGACAAAGTTAAAAGTAAATAGATTTAAAACACAGTGAGAAATTAAATATTTATTTTATACAATTTTGATCAATGCAATAAACAAATTGTCCACTTTAATAAGTTGCATTTTTTCAACTAAGAAAAAATAAATACAATAAAAAAATCTAGTCAAAAGATATTGGTGGTTAATAAATTCAGCGAAATATTAATTTATGCAGATGTGGATATATTTAAATGATATAATGGATGTCATTTAAATAACTTATTTAGGGGCACTTATTACAGTTAACATGATACATATTTTTTAATTCTTTACATATATTTATGACACAACTAAAATATAGCAGGTAAAAACAAATTGAGTATGGGAAATCACATAAAATGTCAAAATATATAAAAAATACATGACATGCCTTTCCAAATATACATATAATTTAGTATTGATCAATTAATATCCGAAGCAATAAAGACATTATCTGAACAATTTTAAAGATTAGTGAGAAAAACAATTGACATCAACATTGAAAATTTAAAAAACTAACCTATAGTTTCTTTTTCTGTTGTAGGGATTGCTAAATACATATAAGATAATAATGAAGTCAATTATATTATGATGAAATTTTATTGCTAATATGAGTGAGAATAAACATAAAAAAGAACAAATGCATAAACTATAATAATAATAATAATAATAATAATAATAATAATAATAATAATAATAATAATAATAATAATAATAATAATAATAATAATAATAATAATAATAATAATAATAATAATAAAAACAACAATAATAATAATAATACTAATAATAATAATTAATAAGACTTAATAAAAACAATACTCCTCATTTTTATATGTTTTTATTATTTTAGTACGATTTCAAACTGTTCAAAATATTTATGGTCTTTTTTGAAAATAATAAATACTAATAAAAAGTAATCTTCAAGACCTCTATGATATTTTATTTGATTACACTACTGATTCTAAACTAAAATATATTCTCTGTTTAATGAACTGTCGAAATATATAAACATACTTTATCAAAAGATTACAGAGCATGATGTTTACCTGTTATATTTTCTTTGATGTAATAGAAGGTCAAACATTATAAATGAAAAGGTTGGAATATTGACACAAAACTATTTAATTAGCAATATTCCATAATATTTGTATTAGAATGAGTTTGACGTGATAGTGATCACTGTCATATCTATGAATTTTTTTTATCTATCAATGGATCTGTTTATCCACCTGTCTTTTTATTTATCAATCAATCAATTTATATATCTCTCTACTAAGTTTCTATCAATATATCTGTTAATTTGTCTATCTAAGTTTCTACTTGTCATTCTGTCAATCTATGTATATAACTATATAAATATATGGTGATTTTATCAATTTTTAAAACAAGTTTTGAATATAAATTATTTACAAACATTTTATTTATATTTGTTTTTTTTTTTTTTTTTTTTGATATTTTGGTCAAAAACAAAAATAGATGAAGATTTCCTTTGAACATTTTGTTTTAAAATTCCAAATGTATTTATTTGGTTGTATTACAGACTCTGAACTATTTAAAAAAACTAAACACATTCAATGCTATCATAAGAAAAATTGTAAAATGTTTTGTTGCTATGATATTGAAAGAATATGCTATACATAATCATATGTCATTGTTTTTCAATATATAAATTACTTTAATTAAAATTTTCATAATCAAACTGAAAAAATCAATATTTTATATGATTTCAATAAATGGTTTCAATTGTTTATAATAAAAGCAAATGAAATTATTACAAAAAAATACACATAGGAAATATTAAAGTACTTATAGAATGTGTTTTTTTGTATAAAAAAGTAAAATTGATCAATTGAACATTTTACAATCAATGGGTTACTAACATTAATTAACTTCTTAGATAGCAATAAATAATAAATCGTATTATTTATTTTATGAGATAACAAAAGATTGTGAATTACCGTGTCATTTGTTATAATATTAAGTATACTACAACAAAAATACCACTTAAATTACATACATTAAAATAATAAAAATAGTTATCAGTTCAGTAGGAAAGTATACATGAAATGAATTTTCACTTAATTTTATGCTGTTATGAAAAATATTTATATATTCAATTGATATAATATGTTCAAGCAAATAACAAAATGATAATAACCTATATTTTGTAATCAAGGCTAATAAAGTGGATAGACAAAGTTAAAAGTAATTAGATTTAAAACACAGTGAGAAATTAAATATTTATTTTATACAATGTTGATCAATGCAATAGACAAATTGTCCACTTTAATAAGTTGCATTTTTTCAACTAAGAAAAAATAAATACAATAAAAAAATCTAGTCAAAAGATATTGGTGGTTAATAAATTCAGCGAAATATTAATTTATGCAGATGTGGATATATTTAAATGATATAATGGATGTCATTTAAATAACATATTTAGGGGCACTTATTACAGTTAACATGGTACATATTTTTTAATTCTTTACATATATTTATGACACAACTAAAACATAGCAGGTAAAAAATAAATTGAGTATGGGAAGTCACATAAAATGTCAAAATATATAAAAAATACATGACATGCCTTTCCAAATATACATATAATTTAGTATTGATCAATTAATATCAGAAGCAATAAAGACATTATCTGAACAATTTTAAAGATTAGTGAGAAAAACAATTGACATCAACATTGAAAATTTAAAAAACTAACCTATAGTTTCTTTTTCTGTTGTAGGCATTGCTAAATACATATAAGATAATAATGAAGTCAGTTATATTATGATGAAATTTTATTGCTAATATGAGTGAGAATAAACATAAAAAAGAACAAATGCATAAACTATAATAATAATAATAATAATAATAATAATAATAATAATAATAATAATAATAATAATAATAATAATAATAATAATAATAATAATAATAATAATAATAATAATAATAATAATAATAATAATAATAATAATAATAATAAAAACAACAATAATAATAATAATACTAATAATAATAATTAATAAGACTTAATAAAAACAATACTCCTCATTTTTATATGTTTTTATTATTTTAGTACGATTTCAAACTGTTCAAAATATTTATGGTCTTTTTTGAAAATAATAAATACTAATAAAAAGTAATCTTCAAGACCTCTATGATATTTTATTTGATTACACTACTGATTCTAAACTAAAATATATTCTCTGTTTAATGAACTGTCGAAATATATAAACATACTTTATCAAAAGATTACAGAGCATGATGTTTACCTGTTATATTTTCTTTGATGTAATAGAAGGTCAAACATTATAAATGAAAAGGTTGGAATATTGACACAAAACTATTTAATTAGCAATATTCCATAATATTTGTATTAGAATGAGTTTGACGTGATAGTGATCACTGTCATATCTATGAATTTTTTTTATCTATCAATGGATCTGTTTATCCACCTGTCTTTTTATTTATCAATCAATCAATTTATATATCTCTCTACTAAGTTTCTATCAATATATCTGTTAATTTGTCTATCTAAGTTTCTACTTGTCATTCTGTCAATCTATGTATATAACTATATAAATATATGGTGATTTTATCAATTTTTAAAACAAGTTTTGAATATAAATTATTTACAAACATTTTATTTATATTTGTTTTTTTTTTTTTTTGATATTTTGGTCAAAAACAAAAATAGATGAAGATTTCCTTTGAACATTTTGTTTTAAAATTCCAAATGTATTTATTTGGTTGTATTACAGACTCTGAACTATTTAAAAAAACTAAACACATTCAATGCTATCATAAGAAAAATTGTAAAATGTTTTGTTGCTATGATATTGAAAGAATATGCTATACATAATCATATGTCATTGTTTTTCAATATATAAATTATTTTAATTAAAATTTTCATAATCAAACTGAAAAAATCAATATTTTATATGATTTCAATAAATGGTTTCAATTGTTTATAATAAAAGCAAATGAAATTATTACAAAAAAATACACATAGGAAATATTAAAGTACTTATAGAATGTGTTTTTTTGTATAAAAAAGTAAAATTGATCAATTGAACATTTTACAATCAATGGGTTACTAACATTAATTAACTTCTTAGATAGCAATAAATAATAAATCGTATTATTTATTTTATGAGATAACAAAAGATTGTGAATTACCGTGTCATTTGTTATAATATTAAGTATACTACAACAAAAATACCACTTAAATTACATGCATTCAAATAATAAAAATAGTTATCAGTTCAGTAGGAAAGTATACAGGAAATGAATTTTCACTTAATTTTATGCTGTTATGAAAAATATTTATATATTGAATTGATATAAAATGTTCAAGCAAATAACAAAATGATAATAACCTATATTTTGTAATAAAGGCTAATAAAGTGGATAGACAAAGTTAAAAGTAAATAGATTTAAAACACAGTGAGAAATTAAATATTTATTTTATACAATTTTGATCAATGCAATAGACAAATTGTCCACTTTAATAAGTTGCATTTTTTCAACTAAGAAAAAATAAATACAATAAAAAAATCTAGTCAAAAGATATTGGTGGTTAATAAATTCAGCGAAATATTAATTTATGCAGATGTGGATATATTTAAATGATATAATGGATGTCATTTAAATAACATATTTAGGGGCACTTATTACAGTTAACATGGTACATACTTTTTAATTCTTTACATATATTTATGACACAACTAAAATATAGCAGGTAAAAAATAAATTGAGTATGGGAAATCACATAAAATGTCAAAATATATAAAAAATACATGACATGCCTTTCCAAATATACATATAATTTAGTATTGATCAATTAATATCAGAAGCAATAAAGACATTATCTGAACAATTTTAAAGATTAGTGAGAAAAACAATTGACATCAACATTGAAAATTTAAAAAACTAACCTATAGTTTCTTTTTCTGTTGTAGGGATTGCTAAATACATATAAGATAATAATGAAGTCAATTATATTATGATGAAATTTTATTGCTAATATGAGTGAGAATAAACATAAAAAAGAACAAATGCATAAACTATAATAATAATAATAATAATAATAATAATAATAATAATAATAATAATAATAATAATAATAATAATAATAATAATAATAATAATAATAATAATAATAATAATAATAATAATAATAATAATAATAATAATAATAATAATAATAATAATAATAATAATAATAATAATAATAATAATAATAATAATAAAAACAACAATAATAATAATAATACTAATAATAATAATTAATAAGACTTAATAAAAACAATACTCCTCATTTTTATATGTTTTTATTATTTTAGTACGATTTCAAACTGTTCAAAATATTTATGGTCTTTTTTGAAAATAATAAATACTAATAAAAAGTAATCTTCAAGACCTCTATGATATTTTATTTGATTACACTACTGATTCTAAACTAAAATATATTCTCTGTTTAATGAACTATCGAAATATATAAACATACTTTATCAAAAGATTACAGAGCATGATGTTTACCTGTTATATTTTCTTTGATGTAATAGAAGGTCAAACATTATAAATGAAAAGGTTGGAATATTGACACAAAACTATTTAATTAGCAATATTCCATAATATTTGTATTAGAATGAGTTTGACGTGATAGTGATCACTGTCATATCTATGAATTTTTTTTATCTATCAATGGATCTGTTTATCCACCTGTCTTTTTATTTATCAATCAATCAATTTATATATCTCTCTACTAAGTTTCTATCAATATATCTATTAATTTGTCTATCTAAGTTTCTACTTGTCATTCTGTCAATCTATGTATATAACTATATAAATATATGGTGATTTTATCAATTTTTAAAACAAGTTTTGAATATAAATTATTTACAAACATTTTATTTATATTTGTTTTTTTTTTTTTTTGATATTTTGGTCAAAAACAAAAATAGATGAAGATTTCCTTTGAACATTTTGTTTTAAAATTCCAAATGTATTTATTTGGTTGTATTACAGACTCTGAACTATTTAAAAAAACTAAACACATTCAATGCTATCATAAGAAAAATTGTAAAATGTTTTGTTGCTATGATATTGAAAGAATATGCTATACATAATCATATGTCATTGTTTTTCAATATATAAATTATTTTAATTAAAATTTTCATAATCAAACTGAAAAAATCAATATTTTATATGATTTCAATAAATGGTTTCAATTGTTTATAATAAAAGCAAATGAAATTATTACAAAAAAATACACATAGGAAATATTAAAGTACTTATAGAATGTGTTTTTTTGTATAAAAAAGTAAAATTGATCAATTGAACATTTTACAATCAATGGGTTACTAACATTAATTAACTTCTTAGATAGCAATAAATAATAAATCGTATTATTTATTTTATGAGATAACAAAAGATTGTGAATTACCGTTTCATTTATTATAATATTAAGTATACTACAACAAAAATACCACTTAAATTACATACATTAAAATAATAAAAATAGTTATCAATTCAGTAGGAAAGTATACATGAAATGAATTTTCACTTAATTTTATGCTGTTGTGAAAAATATTTATATATTCAATTGATATAAAATGTTCAAGCAAATAACAAAATGATAATAACCTATATTTTGTAATAAAGGCTAATAAAGTGGATAGACAAAGTTAAAAGTAAATAGATTTAAAACACAGTGAGAAATTAAATATTTATTTTATACAATTTTGATCAATGCAATAGACAAATTGTCCACTTTAATAAGTTGCATTTTTTCAACTAAGAAAAAATAAATACAATAAAAAAATCTAGTCAAAAGATATTGGTGGTTAATAAATTCAGCGAAATATTAATTTATGCAGATGTGGATATATTTAAATGATATAATGGATGTCATTTAAATAACTTATTTAGGGGCACTTATTACAGTTAACATGATACATATTTTTTAATTCTTTACATATATTTATGACACAACTAAAATATAGCAGGTAAAAACAAATTGAGTATGGGAAATCACATAAAATGTCAAAATATATAAAAAATACATGACATGCCTTTCCAAATATACATATAATTTAGTATTGATCAATTAATATCCGAAGCAATAAAGACATTATCTGAACAATTTTAAAGATTAGTGAGAAAAACAATTGACATCAACATTGAAAATTTAAAAAACTAACCTATAGTTTCTTTTTCTGTTGTAGGGATTGCTAAATACATATAAGATAATAATGAAGTCAATTATATTATGATGAAATTTTATTGCTAATATGAGTGAGAATAAACATAAAAAAGAACAAATGCATAAACTATAATAATAATAATAATAATAATAATAATAATAATAATAATAATAATAATAATAATAATAATAATAATAATAATAATAATAATAATAATAATAATAATAAAATAATAAAATAATAATAATAATAATAATAATAATAATAATAATAATAATAATAATAATAATAATAATAATAATAATAATAATAATAATAATAATAATAATAATAATAATAATAAAAACAACAATAATAATAATAATACTAATAATAATAATTAATAAGACTTAATAAAAACAATACTCCTCATTTTTATATGTTTTTATTATTTTAGTATGATTTCAAACTGTTCAAAATATTTATGGTCTTTTTTGAAAATAATAAATACTAATAAAAAGTAATCTTCAAGACCTCTATGATATTTTATTTGATTACACTACTGATTCTAAACTAAAATATATTCTCTGTTTAATGAACTGTCGAAATATATAAACGCACTTTATCAAAAGATTACAGAGCATGATGTTTACCTGTTATATTTTCTTTGATGTAATAGAAGGTCAAACATTATAAATGAAAAGGTTGGAATATTGACACAAAACTATTTAATTAGCAATATTCCATAATATTTGTATTAGAATGAGTTTGACGTGATAGTGATCACTGTCATATCTATGAATTTTTTTATCTATCAATGGATCTGTTTATCCACCTGTCTTTTTATTTATCAATCAATCAATTTATATATCTCTCTACTAAGTTTCTATCAATATATCTATTAATTTGTCTATCTAAGTTTCTACTTGTCATTCTGTCAATCTATGTATATAACTATATAAATATATGGTGATTTTATCAATTTTTAAAACAAGTTTTGAATATAAATTATTTACAAACATTTTATTTATATTTGTTTTTTTTTTTTTTGATATTTTGGTCAAAAACAAACCTAGATGAAGATTTCCTTTGAACATTTTGTTTTAAAATTCCAAATGTATTTATTTGGTTGTATTACAGACTCTGAACTATTTAAAAAAACTAAACACATTCAATGCTATCATAAGAAAAATTGTAAAATGTTTTGTTGCTATGATATTGAAAGAATATGCTATACATAATCATATGTCATTGTTTTTCAATATATAAATTATTTTAATTAAAATTTTCATAATCAAACTGAAAAAATCAATATTTTATATGATTTCAATAAATGGTTTCAATTGTTTATAATAAAAGCAAATGAAATTATTACAAAAAAATACACATAGGAAATATTAAAGTACTTATAGAATGTGTTTTTTTTGTATAAAAAAGTAAAATTGATTAATTGAACATTTTACAATCAATGGGTTACTAACATTAATTAACTTCTTAGATAGCAATAAATAATAAATCGTTTTTATTATTTATTTTATGAGATAACAAAAGATTGTGAATTACAGTTTCATTTATTATAATATTAAGTATACTACAACAAAAATACCACTTAAATTACATACATTAAAATAATAAAAATAGTTATCAATTCAGTAGGAAAGTATACATGAAATGAATTTTCACTTAATTTTATGCTGTTATGAAAAATATTTATATATTCAATTGATATAAAATGTTCAAGCAAATAACAAATTGATAAAAAACCTATATTTTGTAATCAAGTCTAATAAAGTGGATAGACATAGTTAAAAGTAAATAGATTTAAAAGACAGTGAGAAATTAAATATTTATTTTATACAATTTTGATCAATGCAATAAACAAATTGTCCACTTTAATAAGTTGCATTTTTTCAACTAAGAAAAAATAAATACAATAAAAAAATCTAGTCAAAAGATATTGGTGGTTAATAAATTCAGCGAAATATTAATTTATGCAGATGTGGATATATTTAAATGATATAATGGATGTCATTTAAATAACATATTTAGGGGCACTTATTACAGTTAACATGGTACATATTTTTTAATTCTTTACATATATTTATGACACAACTAAAATATAGCAGGTAAAAACAAATTGAGTATGGGAAATCACATAAAATGTCAAAATATATAAAAAATACATGACATGCCTTTCCAAATATACATATAATTTAGTATTGATCAATTAATATCCGAAGCAATAAAGACATTATCTGAACAATTTTAAAGATTAGTGAGAAAAACAATTGACATCAACATTGAAAATTTAAAAAACTAACCTATAGTTTCTTTTTCTGTTGTAGGGATTGCTAAATACATATAAGATAATAATGAAGTCAATTATATTATGATGAAATTTTATTGCTAATATGAGTGAGAATAAACATAAAAAAGAACAAATGCATAAACTATAATAATAATAATAATAATAATAATAATAATAATAATAATAATAATAATAATAATAATAATAATAATAATAATAATAATAATAATAATAATAATAATAACAACAAAACAACAATAATAATAATAATAATAATAATAATAATAATAATAATAATAATAATAATAATAATAATAATAATAATAATAATAATAATAATAATAATAATAATAATAATAATAAAAACAACAATAATAATAATAATACTAATAATAATAATTAATAAGACTTAATAAAAACAATACTCCTCATTTTTATATGTTTTTATTATTTTAGTACGATTTCAAACTGTTCAAAATATTTATGGTCTTTTTTGAAAATAATAAATACTAATAAAAAGTAATCTTCAAGACCTCTATGATATTTTATTTGATTACACTACTGATTCTAAACTAAAATATATTCTCTGTTTAATGAACTATCGAAATATATAAACATACTTTATCAAAAGATTACAGAGCATGATGTTTACCTGTTATATTTTCTTTGATGTAATAGAAGGTCAAACATTATAAATGAAAAGGTTGGAATATTGACACAAAACTATTTAATTAGCAATATTCCATAATATTTGTATTAGAATGAGTTTGACGTGATAGTGATCACTGTCATATCTATGAATTTTTTTATCTATCAATGGATCTGTTTATCCACCTGTCTTTTTATTTATCAATCAATCAATTTATATATATATATATATATATCTACTAAGTTTCTATCAATATATCTGTTAATTTGTCTATCTAAGTTTCTACTTGTCATTCTGTCAATCTATGTATATAACTATATAAATATATGGTGATTTTATCAATTTTTAAAACAAGTTTTGAATATAAATTATTTACAAACATTTTATTCTTATTTGTTTTTTTTTTTTTTTTGATATTTTGGTCAAAAACAAAAATAGATGAAGATTTCCTTTGAACATTTTGTTTTAAAATTCCAAATGTATTTATTTGGTTGTATTACAGACTCTGAACTATTTAAAAAAACTAAACACATTCAATGCTATCATAAGAAAAATTGTAAAATGTTTTGTTGCTATGATATTGAAAGAATATGCTATACATAATCATATGTCATTGTTTTTCAATATATAAATTATTTTAATTAAAATTTTCATAATCAAACTGAAAAAATCAATATTTTATATGATTTCAATAAATGGTTTCAATTGTTTATAATAAAAGCAAATGAAATTATTACAAAAAAATACACATAGGAAATATTAAAGTACTTATAGAATGTGTTTTTTTGTATAAAAAAGTAAAATTGATTAATTGAACATTTTACAATCAATGGGTTACTAACATTAATTAAATTCTTAGATAGCAATAAATAATAAATCGTATTATTTATTTTATGAGATAACAAAAGATTGTGAATTACCGTTTCATTTATTATAATATTAAGTATACTACAACAAAAATACCACTTAAATTACATACATTAAAATAATAAAAATAGTTATCAATTCAGTAGGAAAGTATACATGAAATGAATTTTCACTTAATTTTATGCTGTTATGAAAAATATTTATATATTCAATTGATATAAAATGTTCAAGCAAATAACAAATTGATAATAACCTATATTTTGTAATCAAGGCTAATAAAGTGGATAGACAAAGTTAAAAGTAAATAGATTTAAAACACAGTGAGAAATTAAATATTTATTTTATACAATTTTGATCAATGCAATAGACAAATTGTCCACTTTAATAAGTTGCATTTTTTCAACTAAGAAAAAATAAATACAATAAAAAAATCTAGTCAAAAGATATTGGTGGTTAATAAATTCAGCGAAATATTAATTTATGCAGATGTGGATATATTTAAATGATATAATGGATGTCATTTAAATAACTAATTTAGGGGCACTTATTACAGTT
This sequence comes from Epiperipatus broadwayi, assembly GCA_028023455.1. Lineage (NCBI taxonomy): Eukaryota > Metazoa > Onychophora > Udeonychophora > Euonychophora > Peripatidae > Epiperipatus > Epiperipatus broadwayi. Next base: position 2,938 of record JAQFVV010000920.1, on the reverse strand, counting down.
AACATGATACATATTTTTTAATTCTTTACATATATTTATGACACAACTAAAATATAGCAGGTAAAAAATAAATTGAGTATGGGAAATCACATAAAATGTCAAAATATATAAAAAATACATGACATGCCTTTCCAAATATACATATAATTTAGTATTGATCAATTAATATCGGAAGCAATAAAGACATTATCTGAACAATTTTAAAGATTAGTGAGAAAAACAATTGACATCAACATTGAAAATTTAAAAAACTAACCTATAGTTTCTTTTTCTGTTGTAGGGATTGCTAAATACATATAAGATAATAATGAAGTCAATTATATTATGATGAAATTTTATTGCTAATATGAGTGAGAATAAACATAAAAAAGAACAAATGCATAAACTATAATAATAATAATAATAATAATAATAATAATAATAATAATAATAATAATAATAATAATAATAATAATAATAATAATAATAATAATAATAATAATAATAATAATAATAATAATAATAATAATAATAAAAAAATAATAATAATAATAATAATAATAATAATAATAATAATAATAATAATAATAATAATAATAATAATAATAATAATAATAATAATAAAAACAACAATAATAATAATAATACTAATAATAATAATTAATAAGACTTAATAAAAACAATACTCCTCATTTTTATATGTTTTTATTATTTTAGTACGATTTCAAACTGTTCAAAATATTTATGGTCTTTTTTGAAAATAATAAATACTAATAAAAAGTAATCTTCAAGACCTCTATGATATTTTATTTGATTACACTACTGATTCTAAACTAAAATATATTCTCTGTTTAATGAACTGTCGAAATATATAAACATACTTTATCAAAAAATTACAGAGCATGATGTTTACCTGTTATATTTTCTTTGATGTAATAGAAGGTCAAACATTATAAATGAAAAGGTTGGAATATTGACACAAAACTATTTAATTAGCAATATTCCATAATATTTGTATTATAATGAGTTTGATGTGATAGTGATCATTGTCATATCTATCAGTTTTTCTATCTATCAATGGATCTTTTTATCCACCTGTCTTTTTATTTATCAATCAATCAATTTATATATCTCTCTACTAAGTTTCTATCAATATATCTGTTAATTTGTCTATCTAAGTTTCTACTTGTCATTCTGTCAATCTATGTATATAACTATATAAATATATGGTGATTTTATCAATTTTTAAAACAAGTTTTGAATATAAATTATTTACAAACATTTTATTTATATTTGTTTTTTTTTTTTTTTTTGATATTTTGGTCAAAAACAAAACTAGATGAAGATTTCCTTTGAACATTTTGTTTTAAAATTCCAAATGTATTTATTTGGTTGTATTACAGACTCTGAACTATTTAAAAAAACTAAACACATTCAATGCTATCATAAGAAAAATTGTAAAATGTTTTGTTGCTATGATATTGAAAGAATATGCTATACATAATCATATGTCATTGTTTTTCAATATATAAATTATTTTAATTAAAATTTTCATAATCAAACTGAAAAAATCAATATTTTATATGATTTCAATAAATGGTTTCAATTGTTTATAATAAAAGCAAATGAAATTATTACAAAAAAATACACATAGGAAATATTAAAGTACTTATAGAATGTGTTTTTTTGTATAAAAAAGTAAAATTGATTAATTGAACATTTTACAATCAATGGGTTACTAACATTAATTAACTTCTTAGATAGCAATAAATAATAAATCGTATTATTTATTTTATGAGATAACAAAAGATTGTGAATTACCGTTTCATTTATTATAATATTAAGTATACTACAACAAAAATACCACTTAAATTACATACATTAAAATAATAAAAATAGTTATCAATTCAGTAGGAAAGTATACATGAAATGAATTTTCACTTAATTTTATGCTGTTATGAAAAAATATTTATATATTCAATTGATATAAAATGTTCAAGCAAATAACAAATTGATAATAACCTATATTTTGTAATCAAGGCTAATAAAGTGGATAGACAAAGTTAAAAGTAAATAGATAGAAAACACAGTGATAAATTAAATATTTATTTTATACAATTTTGATCAATGCAATAGTCAAATTGTCCACTTTAATAAGTTGCATGTTTTCAACTTAGAAAAAATAAATACAATAAAAAAATCTAGTCAAAAGATATTGGTGGTTAATAAATTCAGCGAAATATTAATTTATGCAGATGTGGATATATTTAAATGATATAATGGATGTCATTTAAATAACATATTTAGGGGCACTTATTACAGTTAACATGGTACATATTTTTTAATTCTTTACATATATTTATGACACAACTAAAATATAGCAGGTAAAAAATAAATTGAGTATGGGAAGTCACATAAAATGTCAAAATATATAAAAAATACATGACATGCCTTTCCAAATATACATATAATTTAGTATTGATCAATTAATATCAGAAGCAATAAAGACATTATCTGAACAATTTTAAAGATTAGTGAGAAAAACAATTGACATCAACATTGAAAATTTAAAAAACTAACCTATAGTTTCTTTTTCTGTTGTAGGCATTGCTAAATACATATAAGATAATAATGAAGTCAGTTATATTATGATGAAATTTTATTGCTAATATGAGTGAGAATAAACATAAAAAAGAACAAATGCATAAACTATAATAATAATAATAATAATAATAATAATAATAATAATAATAATAATAATAATAATAATAATAATAATAATAATAATAATAATATAGAATGCGCATGCGCGTGTATGCCTAAGTCATCAAGAACGAAGGTCTTATTAATAATCTTTTTTTTCCCCATATTCTAATCGTTTTCACACTTAAAAACTGTGATATATATCTGTGATAGATAAAGACAGCGATGGCTGATTACTGAACAGTTGTTTTTCTAG